>JAOXJP010140057.1:0-13375 GCA_025762735.1 Platanus orientalis | reverse complement strand
ATCATTGATTTCACTAGGACTTAACCTAATACTTATTGTAAAAAACAATTTTTATCAACTAAGCTATATACTATTGATAATTTTAAAATAATTAGTATATCATATATAACACATATATGTTATGTATGTAAAAGTTCGGGGCTCGAGCTAGGCTGAGGTAAGCCCAAACTCAGCCCTTAATAAAAGTTTGGGCCTATCTCGGGCCGGCCCAGCCCATGCCCACCCCTAATCCCGATTGTGGTTTTGGAGTTAAACTCCATAGGAAGACCATTCAGTAGGGCGGAGCCAGGATTTTCATGTAGGTGGGGGGGGGGATGCCAAAGGATTATGTGCGCTCCCTTAACAGGTCCCAACAGTATGCCCACAACCATACGGTGACACATCACATCAAAAAAAGTAAAAAGCACCCCCAAAAAGTGTAAATCACTTTTTCAAGATAATGTGTCACCTACTAGTTGCAGGCACACTATTGGCACCTATTAAGGGGCGCTCCTAATCCGATCCCGGGACAAGGATTCTCCAGGATTTTAAATCATCTCCAATCTCGATCAAAGGATAGGTACCACTCCATTAGCAATCAATGCATGACATGTGGCCTGATAAAGAGTGTTTGATCTAATACACATGGATCAAATGAGGGTATTATGGTAAATATACAATTAATAAATACTTGTGTATTTATTAATCAAAATAGATGTTCCGTCCAGGACACCGGGTGACTTCACATGGAATAAAATGGGCAGTGGTTGGATGAAATTTTAAATTCCCACCCGTTTTATTCCAAATGAAATCACTTGGCACCTTGGACACCATCCTGGACAGGATATTTGCACCCTTTGTCAGACATTTGTCACTTCCTGAGTAGAGAATGGAGTGGTACTAGTTCAGTTAGATTGGAGTTGACGAGTCACATCCTAAGCAGAGAATGGTTCAGTCAGATTGGAGTTGACGTGAATTCATTTTCTGGTAAAGCGGGACAACTGATTCCAATCTTAGGGCACTCACACATTAAGGGGTGGCAACTGATTCCAATCGGGGGGCAAATGATTCCAATCAGGTATAAAATTGGTCCCATTAGTATTACAAGGGTACTCAGACATTGAGGGGGGCAACTGCCCCCCCTTGCTCCTATGTGGCTCCGCCATTGAGTATATACACGATTATGTCTTCTTCCTCCAACGGGCCGATACAGTAGATAACGTGTCAGTAATGAGTTTAACCTGTTGTAGGTACTCAACCATATAGATAAAGACCCCTTCTTTATATTATGTATTCTACTCTTTAATTGCATTACATTCGATCTTAAGATAGATGTAAACTTGCGTTCTAGAGCTATCCAATCATCTCTAAGATGACTGAAGTGGAGTGCACGGTAACACAGATTCAGAGACAGATGCACGTTACCCATTCAAAGTAATTTGGATTAGGTTGAGTCTTGTTTTCAGAATGAAGAATTAATTCTGGTGGGGAATTCTTGGATCCATCAAGAAAGGTTTCAAGTCGATGTCCTCTAACCGCAATAAGAAACTGGGTTTGCACTTTGCACATAAGGTAATTATCGTTTTTGAGATTTATGGTGAGTAATGAAGAAATATTGGATATAAAATGATGAAAGCTACTAGAATTTGGAATGCTAGTATTAGAGGATGAAGATGAACTAATTAGAGGGGAAGAAGTGATCCTGGTCGTATTTGCCTCCATTATTGTTGAACTGAGAACTTGATGAGTTCTTCTTGATTTCTTTTTAGAGACGAAATGCAGTGATTGATTTAAATTTCAGAGTCCTTAGATCTAGTAGATCTGGACGAATCTTGAGTCTATTTTCTTCAAACAATCCCAAATCTTGATTACACTTCTGAGATGCCTGGAATTATTTGATGCAACTTCAATCTGCGCAGGATGGTTCCCGCTCTTATACCATAAGATATCTGTATAGTTATAGATCTATATAGAAGAAGATCATAAAAAAAAGAATCAGAGAATACAAGAAGAACAAATCAAAAGACAAAAGAGGAAGAGAGGAAGAGAACAGAAATGTAGAGAGAATTATGGATGCTCTCAGACGAGCTCCTTCTTTCTTGTTTATAGATGAGAGACGCCCTGAGTCTGTTATACAGTTACAATTGATTCTTTAATTTGTTACTACTATTTCATCTAACTACCTCTCTTACTATATTATCTGACGCCTTCCTTGTTATACTTAACATGCTCCCTAAAGTCAGCACACATGGTAGGATAACTTGCCACATCTATTTAGAAACCCAAAAAAAAAAAAAATCAAAGATAAGCTAAGATACCCTTATCAACATTGATTCATCTATTAAATTTATGAGTGCAGAAAATATGCAGTAGAGTTAAGAGTTTCCAAACAGAAGAGGGCAAGGAACCTCAGAAGGAAGGGAAAGATTGGTGTCAGCTATAACATCTTGAGTGGTGTCACCCATCACTCCCAAGATAGGAGAAGAGGCACCACCATCGCTTTCTTGTTCTGCCTCTTCAACATTTTTCTCTGCCACATAATTTTCAATTTCCATGAGAGCAGCTTCTTGATTATCACCTTCGGGTTCCTCGGTGATCATAGGATCATCACCCTTAGGGTCTCCAGAAGTGATGACATCATATTGCTCGATATCTTTGTCTTCTAGCTAGCTCCATTTACTCATTTACTCCAGCATTAGGAGTATTGTCTTGGGATTCACCCTTAGGTTCTTTGGAAGTTGTAACGTTATCACTTTAGGTTCTTGGAACATCCTGTTGTTGACACATAAAATTTGCAATTATAAGAGAATTTATCAAAATACCCCATATCATGACTAAAATAAATCAGACACAACTGTTCAGTGTAATTGTGATTAGTGATTCGCGACTGATAATGGAAAATTGTGTTTGACAAAGCTGAAAACTCCAAAGTTGAAATTCTAAGTGTCTATACTTGAATGATCCTAGAAGGGGGTGAATAAAATCTTTCTTATTTTTAATTACTTAGCTCGATTACTTTTGATCCTAACTTAATGAACTATAATTGTAGCAGATTTAAACTAAACTACAACACAATTTATATATTAAATTAACTAACTAAGTGTGAAATGAGTTTACCAATTTTTTGTAGCACAAGTAATGTGTCCCAACAAGTTATATAGACTAAAATTGCAATTTGTATCACGGAATGATCAGATAATTATAAAACATGCAAACACTACTACACAAGAATTGAAATTCCAAGTGTCTCTAACCAAATGATCCTAGAAAGAGGGGGGGTGAATAAGATCTAGCACAATATTTAACTATTTAGTTTAAATTCAATTCAATAATCCCAAATTACAAGTCGTGATCAATCACAAGATATGTGATCAATCAGGCGTGTGATTGATCACAGATCTCCCAATCGATCACGACTAGTAATCTTAAAAAAAAATAATAATAAAAGCCATATACAAAAATGACATGGTTCATTTTAATTGGATCTTCATACATGTGGGATCTCATATTGGATGAGTTATAACACCTCTAATATCTCATTTTAGTCATTTAGACTTGTTAAAACAAAAATAATTAATTGTTATAGAGATTAGAGAGCCTTGAGAGAGAATATTGAAATTCTTCCCTAATTTGGTGAGTTTCACTCCCAACCATAAAAAATCTTATAGAAATGTGATTTTCTTCCTAGAATCTCCCAATTTCATTATGTTAATGTTAGATCTGTACTTATTTAACAGAGCAAGGTAATCTTGGAGATTGAAGTGATGTGTTTTCTACTTAAAGGCTTGAACTTTTGAAAGGATTGTAAGTGATCTTGCTTAGTATAGTTACTATGATGCATGTTCTCTTTAAATCTCTTAGATATCTGTGTTTTGGTATAGGAAACTCTATGGAATCTCTAAAAAATATCATGTTTAGAACCATTAGATCTAAGCTTTGTTGTGAGTGAACTACTTTCTATGAGGGATGTAAAGTATTTTCCCTCTTTGAATCTTATAGATCTTTGAAGTTTTACAATTGTATTCTCTAAAATTGGTGGGAAACTTTGTTTAGGACCATTGAATATGTTGGATTCATTGATCTAAGCCTACTTCTTGAGTAATTTGACTTCCTATGTATTGAATACTCATGTAAATCCATGTTTGGAACCATTGAACCATACTAAATAGTTCGTGGAAAACTATTGCTCTTATTCATGGTGTGGACTGATTCTCTTTATTAAAACCTTGAAATAATGTGATACTTAATTAACAACCTCTTGTGAATCTATGAAAAATCTGTATGGACTTATGAACACATCGTACTTTGCACTACTAACAATCAATTTAGTAGGAAATATTAATTTGCTTCTTTGACTAGAATCACTACATATGATATCCATTATGATCGCTACACTTAATTTGATTCTTTGGAAAGTTATCAAACCTTCAAATTTTAGTAAATTGGTATTGAATTCAATGACCTCATTGAACTTTGTACTAACTATGTGATTATACTAACTATGTGAACCATCGAATCTTACTTCATGCTTTCAATCATTAGCTTTTATGAAATCTTAGTAAACTATTATGAATCCACTCTTGTGAACATTGAATCATAGATTAACATAGAATCTAAATGAATTATACATATTTGAAACAATTAAATCTTGGCAATGCTCTGCTAATGTTCACTCTATATGTTATAGAAACATTCCGTTTATCAAACCATGTGAACTTTGAATTTATTGACGTGAACCTTTTTGGACTTGGAAACTTTCATCTCTTTAGGCCTCATCATCGGGCTAAGTGTAAACTTTGGACTTTGAACCTTTGAACTTAGTAATGTGAAACCCTTTGAACTTTGGACCTTTGATCTCTTTAGGTTCGTCACCAGGCTTAGTGTAAGCTCTAGACTTTGACTTTTGGGTCGATTCCTCGGGCTAAGTGTGAGAATGTACTTCAGACATGCTCTTTGGTTCACAGATTTTCAGGCATTTTTCTAGGGCTAAATAGAAACTAAGGACCCTATCCTTGGGGTTACAACAAAGCTTTGGTCCCTTTTTCTAAGGCTAAACAGAAGACTTAGGACCCTTCTCGTGGAATTTGGCAGGAGACTTAGGACCCTAACCATGGGGTTGACCAAAGCATACAAATACTTGACTCTAGACCTTTGGGCCCCTACTTTCGGGAGAGGGCATGTGTTATTTGGACTTTGTACTCATTGAATCACGTGGGCTTCGGACCTTTGAACATCGAACTTTGAACTCCAAACACTTTAAATATTAAAATCCAAACATTTTAAATTATTGAACTTTGAACACTTTGAATCATTGGATTTCGAACACTTTAAAATTATTGAACATTGGCTCTTTGGAGACTAACACATGTCATCGACTCACAAACTTTGATGCATTGAACTACTTGTTTGGACACCGATTCTTATTTGGTAATTGGGCATCAAACTTCGAATTGTGAAATCAGGACTTCATATTCGAATTTGAAACTCTACATTGGACCATCGTCTTTAGTTTGATATTTGATTATTGTTCAGTCTTATACTCGTATGCTTGCACTTAGTATTGCATCTTTGTTTAGTTCTATATTGACTTTGGATATGCTAGTACTTAGACATTTGTTTTTGTCTCATATTATCTATAGTTAGTTAAATTGCATACAGATTGGGACCGTGTTCGTAGGCCCTTCTTTTTTAGAGGCTTGTTGTAGCGACTCTAGCCCTTCCCTTTTACTTTTCAGTACTTAGTTAGTGACTATATACTTTGGACCCTGTTTTGATGGGGATGTTATTAAGAGGATTGTATATTTCCTTTGATTTTTTTCTGGGTGAAAGAGCACCCATTTATTTTATGGCACCTAAGGTATAACACCCCGTGTTGCACTAAAGGTGTAAAAATCATAATTTTACCTTTATAAGGGTAAAATTATCCTTTCACTTGTTTATACAGACCTTAGAGTGGTTTAGGAACCCATTAGACCAATTTAAAAGTATTGAACTCAAGTTGGACCTAAAACTATTCAAGTTTGGAAGTTTTCCCAACTACATAATTAGGGTAACTTCCCGGCCCCATTGGCACAAATCCCGGATAAACTAAAGTATGAGACATACCTTGTTGGAAAGTTCATCGAGTCTTCTTTTTAACTCGATAAATGGTGACCAAATCCGAGTTTTCTAGAGAAAGTTACGGGCATTTTCCTTAGAGTGGGTTTTGTTGAAAAAACCTGGGGACTCTCAGGTTTCTCAGGCAAAGCGCTCACCTATTGAGGGGAGCGCTCACCGAGGGGATGCTCGAGCACTCACCTATTTAGGGGAGGGGTCACCTAGGGGGGTCTGGAGGGCTCGCCTGTCTAGGGGAGGGCTCTGGCTCTCGAAACCAGAAAAATAAAAAGGGCTAAAAAATGCCCAAAAAGTGATTTTTTGATGTGACACTTGCTCATTGGTCCCCCAAACATGTGGGATCTCATATTGGGCAAGTTATAACTCTACTAAAACCTCAATTAGGTCATTTTACCTAATTAAAACAAAGGGGGAACGGGTTAGGGGAAGTTGGAAGCTAAGTGTGGGAGTTCTTCGCTAATTTGGTAAGTTTCACTGTCAACCATAAAAATTCTTCTAGAATAGCTTATTTTTTACTAGAACTTCTAATTTTATTTATTTAATGTTAAATCTACTATAATATTGTAAAGCAAGGTGACTTAGGGAGGTAAAGTGAAGACTCCATTGCCTAGCAGCTTTTAGATTGAGCTTGGTAAGAATATCTAACTTACTATGGATAATGTGATGTAAATTCCTCTTTGATCTTTGGAGTTGGTATTCAAAACCCTTTGGAATCTCTGAAAAATCATTGGTTGAATCTTTGGGTATGGGTTATTCATTGGATTAAGTTCTTTAGTAAGAATATCTAGCTTTCTATGGATGATTTGATATACTTCCTATTTAGATTCCTTTTCTCATTGTGTTTTGGTTATGAAAATTCATTGAAATCTTAGAAAACTATGTGAATCATTGAATCTAAGCTTCTTGTAAGAATATCTAGCTTTTTATGCATGATTTGATATACTTCTTATTTGGATTCCTTTGCTCCTTGTGTTTTGATTATGAAAACTCATTGAAATCTCATAAAACTATGTGAATCATTGAATCTAAGTTTCTTGTAAGAATATCTAGTTTTATATGGATGATTTGATATACTTCGTATTTGGATTCCTTTGCTCCTTGTGTTTTGATTTTAGAAATTCTTTGGAATCTCTGAAAATAGGTGAAAATCATACTCTAAACCATTAAACTTTGTGATTACTAGAATATAAGTTTTCCTACTAAGTCGACCTTGCTTACTATAGGTGAATTGATGTGAACCCCTATTTTGATTTCATATTATGTAATACTAAACGATGTAAACCTTTGAAATGTTTAGAAATCTATGAATCCAATCCTTTGAAACATCTTTAAATCTATGAATGTAAATTTGTTTAGTAAGCTTCATGCTTCTTATGCTTGAAATGACTATCTTCTCATTGGAATCTTTAGAAATTCTGTAAACATATCATTTAGACCATTGATTCTTGTTTTTTCTTTAGACCTACACCTATTTTGTAAAATATAATTGATCTTAGACAGTGTGTGGACTGGTTTCTTTTAAGGAACTCTTTAGAATATGTGAAATATGAATTTTTTTCATGTGAATCTTTGAAAATATGTGTGAAATTGTGAACCCTTTAAGATCTATTTATTATAATCAATTTGAAAAGTAATATTGCCTAGTCTTTTGTTTGGAATATTAGGAGTGTTATTAGTTGATCTAGGTGACTTAACTCATTGGAATACATGTGAAATTTCTATGTAAACACATTGAACTTAGTTTTATTGAACTTTATGCCTCCTATGTGATTATGTGAACCAAGTGAATTTCTGAATCCTATTTCATGTTTGAATCATTGACTCTATGAGAAATCTTGGTGAATCATTGTGACTCTAAACTTATGAATATTGAACTATACACTAACACTAAACTTAAGTGAACCATGTGCCTTTGACATAATTGATTTATGAAAATGTGATGCGTACGATTACTTTATACATTATAGAAACATTCCAATTATTGAAACTATGGACCTTTGGACCTATTAATGTGAACCCTTCTAGATTTTGAACCTTTGACCCATTTTGGGCCCTGTCACAGGGATAAGTGTGACCATTGATTATGTGGGCCTTGACATCGGGTTAAGTGTGTCATTGATTATTTGGGCCTACTCACAAGGTTAAGTGTGAGAAAGTACTTTAGACATGCTCTTTGGCTCACAGATATTGACCCTCCTATTTGGGGTTATAATAAGGACATTGGCCCTTATCCTTGAGTTTAAATAATGACATTGAATCTACTCATGGGGTTTAGCACAAGATCAGAACCTTACCCATGGGGTTGGCCAGAGCATGCAGATACTTTATATAGAACCTTTGAACATTGAACTCAAAACACTTTGAATCTTTAAACTCAGAATATTGAACTTCGAACATTGTGAACCATATGGACTTTAAACACTTTGAACTTCGAAATTTGAACACACTGAAATCGTAAAACATTAGATCTTTCAAGATTTAACATATAACATCGAGTTATGAGCCTTGACCTTTGCATTGACTTATTCAGACTTAGATTTTTGTATTGAGTCATTGCCTTCTGTTTGACATTTGATTATAGTTTCTCTATACTAGTATGATTGTGATTACTACTTCAATATCTGTTTAACTTTACATTGACCTATGGACATGCTAGTATTTCGATATGTGTCTTATTTCAAATTATTTATAGTCTGCTAGATTTCTTACAGGTTGGGACTAACTTAGCTGTTTATTTTTCAGACTAATCATTTATGTAGGTCCTTTCTCAGAGAGACAAGATTCGACACACTCTACTTCTTTATTTTTACGTTATTTGTTTCAGGCATGTTATTGGACCCTCTGTACTAAGGTTATATTTTGGATCATTAGACATTTACTTCCCTCTTGTTCATTTAGGGTGAGAGGGCACCCCGGTGATGTAGTTATTTGGTATATTTACTATATCGACTATCTATGGAGATTATAGTACTACTTTCATTTTGAGACATTGATATGATACTAACTTTGACCTCGTGGTTAGGATTATGCTTCCGCACACTTCCGTTCTGAATATGTGTGACTATTGGATATTGAGTACGCTTTTGCAATCTTTTGAAATCTGACTGATGAATTAAATGGACTCATAATATCCTACAAAAAAGAAAAATTAATTGAGAGTGAATTTGTGGACCATATCAGATCTTACATATAGGCCCAAGATTTGGGCCAATTACTATGTGGATTATTTGATTTATGAACAGTAACAAATCCGAATCCGGAGTGATATGGATCCATATCCAAATCCGGGTTCGAAGGTGTTACATAAGGATATATGTAGATGTTTAGATTATTGATACTTTGACATGTTTTAGAGTTATATTAGTTACATTTCCATTGTAGCTTATTGATGACATGTGGTTATTGGACTTAGTAAATCAATTCCACAATTATCGAACTATGATTATAGAAATTAAATGGACTCAATGGACTTAAGGTAATTTGAATTATGAAATTTTTGAGCATTAGACTTTACAATATTAGATTGTGAAAGTAACGATCCGAATCTGGGGTACTTACAGATCCCATATATGAGTCTAGGTTCAGGGGCATTACATTATTAATTAACGTTACAATATTAGAAATCCTATAAGTTAGCCATTTAGAAAACGACTTAGTAGGTAATAATTCTCTTGATTGTTGGAGCACCCATATCTTCATTAAACGTTTTCTTAACATTTTGAAATGGCATTAATGGGATAATATAATGGGTCATAAGTAGTGAGCCCATTAACTCGCCTCCAACAATTTAAGGTGTTTTACTATATATATGATAATTAGGGCTGTGCGAGAGATACATACTCAGCTTGTTCTCTACTAAATTCACTTTTGTTTTCCTCTATGTTATTGATCTTTGAGATTGAGAACTACTGAAACTCACCCTACCCTTGCTATTGAATGTTACACTAGCCAAGAGGAAACTCGAGGACTGGTGAATCCTGGAGCCTATCTTCAACCTGCAGTACTGAGGAAAAGATCCAGGAGGGGATGTGAAATCAGGTTTAAAAACAATATCATAGACACACCTTAATCCTAATTGTGCATACATTGGTACTTGTTTAATTCAACAAAATCTATAAGTGAAATTCTGGTTTTGTTTTATGTTCTACCGAAGTGGTTGGTATCTATCCTGCAATTTGAAAGCTTATTTTTATTTCATGAATGAAACCAGCAAGTTGTTCTGTCCAGCCAATTCATGCTGCTCAGATAACACTCATTATGAATGATGTTGGGAAAAGGCCAGAATCCAATATGTTTCAATAATAATGGGTTTAAGCCATGACATCACTCAAGTGTGTTCTGATTCTTTTTTTTCTCAACAGTAGAGTTGTCTCACCATCATCAAATTGCCAAGTTTTTCAACCCAACACCAAGCTAACAATTCCTCCCTAGCTTTTTAGTGTTACTGGATGCTAGACATAGAATTTAGATCTATAATCATATGAATGATTATATAAAGCTTGTACATATATGGTACACTGGATTACCAGATTTGAGTATTTCTATTAAAAAAAAAATAGTAATCAACTGGATTCTTGGAAAAGACTAAGAATATCAGAGCGCTGTTCATCATCCAATTGAGTTGGAAAATTTAAACGGAATTTGATTCGCAGGTCACCTCTCCTTCCTTGTTCATTGGGGTCAGGCATGCCTTGGCCTGGGATGATCCGTTCATATCCAGGGTAAACAATTTCATCAAGTGATAAATACATATCCTCCCCACCCAAGAGAGGGATAGAGAGGGTGCAACCATTAAGAGCCTTTAGTAGGGGTATCTCTATTGTCAACACCAAGTCATTATCTTCTCTCTTGAACAAAGGGTGATGTTTCTCGATGATTGAGAATATGATGTCGGCCGGTAGAGCTCCTGGTCTCTCATCACCCATTCCATCAAATGTAATCTTTGTTCCTTTTTTCCATCCTGGCTTCACTTTCATTGTCAGTAACTCATCTTCTTGAATAATGATCCTGCCATAAAGAGAGATATCGTCATAGAATAACAAATATTTTGGTGAAGTAGGCTTTGGATTCTATATTTGAATAAAGTGCCACAGTACTCAGTTTGGTCATTAAAAATCAGTTGCTTCAATCTATTTCGAGGTTGAGGTTGACATTCTTCATAAAACCTAGGTGTCATAAAGACATGGTTGCCATAGACAGTAGTAACTAAATGATCAAAATGGATAATTGTACTAGAAATTTTTTGAACTTGTGGGGAGAGCATGTTTTCTATATCAATTAATAGTGAGAGCAAATCCTCTGCAACGAGGCAGTTCTATTAGAGGATCAGTTACCAACAAGAACATATTCCCCGAGCCAGCAATCAATAAGGCTGCCTACCGTCTGACAGCTATCACGGCAATGGACCATATTTCTAAGTCTAGAACAATTCTTATGCATTGGGTGAATTGGCTTCTACTGCTGCTGCAGCTGGTTTTTGCATGAATTGAGTTTATGCTTTTTACCAAAAAATAAAGGTATGGATGTTGTTTTAAAGATTGATCTGATCATAAGAGAAAAAGCACCTAAGTTCAGCAAACAAGGTGCTACGAGTATTAAATGGATCAACAAGGATAATATGAAATTTTCTTAAAAATGGTAAGGTATCGACAAAAAATGAGTTTTATAACACTAACATGAGTATTAAGATATGATTTCAAATAATCAGGATAGATTATCTTCATTAGAATTGAGCTTCCATTAACAAGAAAATCAGCCTTGGGTCTAATCTTAGTTTCAACAAGCTTATCTTTGTTAAATGAATCAAATTCCTAATGCACGTATTAAATCTATCATAAACTGACGTTTCTTGATGGTGATGTGTTGTTGGCACAAGAAAGTCGTCCCCAATTGGAAGGATTTGGACAGAAAACACTCTCAACCAATGCAAAAAATAAAATTAAATAAAAATAATAAATCAATAGCAAAGAAATCAATAAGCAGACACAACATAATGTTGGTACGTATGTCGTTCGGCTTTTTGACCTATGTTTGGGTGTTGTACGTTCTTCACTATAACCAGTGACATATAATATATAATAGGACTACAATTTTTAAGTTTGATCTAAGCCCCAATAGAACCCGAGAACCTATTACACCTATAATCCTTTCTCTAAAACATTTATGAAGGGAAACCCATCTCAGATTTTGTCACAAACCCCCGTGAAAAAGAAAGAAGTAGGGAATACCTTGCTTTTCGTTCATGATGAAATACCAGAAAAAGAAAGGAACGATGACTGGTAACAACAGAGCCAACATTCATCTTTTTAAAGAATTCTCTTATATAGAGAATTCTTACATCCCAATTCCTCTTCTAAGTTCTAATAGAAGGTAACCAACTTCCTTTTTGAAGTCTTGACCTCAGCCGTTAGATTTTCCCTTGATCCGATGGCTGCAAGCATGCATCAACATGTTTTGTATTATTATTTTCTACTTACGTTCCCATACAAAGAAAACTACAAAGCTGCAAACAAGGACACAATAATGCACATGACTACTGATAAAGAGTAGATCATTGAATCCTTGTAAACTCCACCAAGTGAAGAAATGGCATCCTTGCCAATCACCCAATTAGGCATGCTTCAGTGAATAAAATCAGCATGTAAATTTCTGGGTTGACTCGGCTAAGGTTTTCCGAAGTGATTAAATACTACGCTTAGACTACTTGAACAATTGGTTTCACTTGACCAATTTTTTATCATGAATTTTGGGTTCCCAAAAGGTGCCCATGAATTCTAAGACTTGTGAGCAAATTATCCTTTTTTCCTATATCAGTGTTCACTCTCAATAATTTAATAAAGGGATTTTCCCCAAATTGGTTCAAAGTTTTGTCATAATTGCCAAATAACGAGGTAAAAAAAACTATTTCTGCAATCGGTTCTTAGCAAATTGTAATTGCTTTTTAGCCCTACATCCGTTATATGATATATTAAGCAATCAAATCTCTCATTCCAGGATTTTGCTAGAGAGAGAGAGAGAGAGAGATTGTCTCCAGATTTTTAGAGATGATGATTTCAAGAACTTTAGCCGAAATCCCCAATTAGAATAGACCACGTGGTTAACTAATTTTCTAATTTTTTGGTTAGCTAATTGAACCATTTATGACATTCACATTGTTATTTTTATTTTATTTTTCTTGTTTATTTGCACAAGCTCGGCTGAACTTTGTATTTGTAATTCATCTTCATCTCCATCATGACAGACTTTATTTTCTGGTATGAAACATTCTCTACTACTAAGAGGC
>JAOXJP010140046.1:0-13375 GCA_025762735.1 Platanus orientalis | reverse complement strand
GTTATGGAGTTGACTGAAAACTAAAAGTCCCTTAAGAACTATCTCCACTCTTCAACAAGACTCTTCATCAGAAAGTGACAAAGAGAATGAACTTTCCAAAAAAAAAAAAACTACTTGCTCCTATGTGCTAAGGAGGAAATGAGCCTAAAGATAGTTGAATTAGAAAAGAAGATCAATGAAGCTAAACTATTTCTAGGCTTAAAAATGACAATAGAAACCATGAGAAGAAAAAACTTCTTGAGGACAAATCAAAACTTGTCCAACGAGATTCTTGAGTTTGAGGAAAAGCTCAAAAACATAGGAGAAGTAAGGAATGAGTCTTATAATGATGACTCACACATTCAAGAGTTGGACGACCAAGTTAAGACTTTAAATGAGAAAAAGAAATCTCTCAACTTGACTTGTGTTCAACTCACAAGGAAGCCCTTTGATTATCTTAAACAAATTAAGAAGCTTGAAGAAAACAAGAGGAAAAATATCTCAATGCTTGCCCAAGGAAATGGGAAGTTTGAGAAGATGTTTACCATAGGAAAAGAGTGTAGGGATATGATTGGACTAGGTTGTAACTCCAAGGCCAATGCCTCTTCCTTAATTCAAGGACCCAAGCTTGTCTTTATTAAAGCCAAAGGATCTACTCAACCACTTCCACAACCTTCTAAGAACGGAAAAGAAAAAGTTGAGCCACAAAGACCTTATCAAAGGTTAAACAAGGTTGAGAAGAAAACATCTACCTCACTCAAGGGTAAAGCTCCTATGAGTCAAGGTAGTGATTGGGAGAGATCTATGCAACCCCAATAAAGATCCTATGCATACGTAGTTGGAAATAGACTTCAATTTAACCAAGCATCTTCCTCTAAAGGAGCTTAAGGGATGTGCAAACCTTATTCTCATGCCAAGGAGGAAGCTAATAAGGCTTCCACCTCAAGAGGATGAATGCCTCCACTTCTAGGAATACTAAGGGACAATCTAATCAATATAGGAAACCTAGAAGAGCCCAACAACCTTTCTATGATGAACAATCAAGAAAGAAGACAACACAATCCCATATACATAGAATGCCCCTATTCTATTGCTACTATTGTGGCTTAAAAGGAAATCTAGGAGAATGTAAAGTGGAAAGAATGTCAACAAAAAAAACTCTTTTCAAAAGGTTGAAAATAGAAACCTTCAAAGAAATAAGGATTTATCCCAACAACAAAGTTTCAAAAGGAAAATTTTTAAACCTTCCAAGGTTAAGAGAGTATGGGTAAGAAAGGATGACCCAAAATGTTTATTTATTCATACCACACTAAGTCAGAAGCTCATCAAGATGGTATATGGATAGCGGGTGTTCAAGATACATGTCCGATGAAAGGGAGCTATTCATCAAACTTGAGGAAGCTCAAAGTAGATATGTCATATCTAGGGATGGAAACACTGCTAAGATTCTTAGTGTAGGAACTATAGCTTCCCCCAGCATTCCACAACTCACCGAGGCTCTTTATGTGTAAGAACTTAAGCAAAACTTGATAAGTATAAGTCAAATCTATGATAAAGGCTACAAAGTTTAATTTGGTAAAGATAGATGTGTGATCAAGGATTACAAGGATATAACATCCTAGCCGAAGGTGTGAGGATAAGTGACAATTGTTATGTCATTGAACCCCATTCTCAACAAGAGGACACTTATCTCATAACCCAAAAAGATGAGACCAATCTTTGGCATCAGAGATTAGGACATCTCAACTTTAGGGATCTTACAAAACTTAATAAGAAAGGGATAGTCAAGAACCTTCCCAAGCTAAGCAGGGGTTGACAACCCGATGTGCAAAGGTTGTCAAATGGAGAAATAAACTAGAGCCTCTCATAAGAAAACTACTCTAATAAGGACATCCAGACCCCTAGAACTTCTTTATATTGACTTGGTCGGTCCAACTAGAATGGAGAATCTATGTGGCAAGAGATATTTCATGGTGGTGGTTGATGATTTCTCTAGATTCACATGGGTAGCATTTCTAAGAGAGAAATCCGAGGCTTTCAATGAATTCTTGAACATTTGTAAAATAATTCAAGTTGAAAATGATTTAACCATCAAGCGAATTTGAAGTGACGATGGAAGAGAATTTGAGAATCATAAATTCTCAAATTACTGTGAAGAGTTAGGAGTAAACATGAATTTTTAGCCCCTAAAACTCCTCAACAAAATGGAGTGGCTGAAAGGAAGAATATAACTCTTCTCAATATAACTACATCAATGCTTATGAGCAAAAACATAGCCAAGAGGTTTTGGGTTGAGGCAATTAGCACCTCATGCTACGTCTCTGATTGTGTCTATCTTAGATTGGGTATGTCTAAAACATTCTATGAATTATGGAGTGGGAAAAAGCCAACTATAAAATACTTTAAAATATTTTGCAACACTTGCTATGTTCTTCGAGATAGAGAATGTCTAGGAAAGTTTGATGAGAAGAGCAATGAGGCCATGCTCTTAGGATACTCCACCTCTAGCAGAGCCTATCGTGTCTACAACATTATGACTCATACTATGGAAGAATCAATTAATGTAGCGATAGATGACTTTGAGACAACTTATGACCAAGGAAACTTGTCGGCTATGTTGTTCGATAATAAGAACAAGAGCTTATCTCACTTGAAAATTAAGAAATCCCAAGAGGATCAAGAAGAGTACTCTTCTCAATCTAGTTCTGATAATGATGTTGAAGAAATTCAACCTCAACCCAAGGACAAGAGGCTCACCAAGGGGTTGTCACGAGGTAACATTATTGTTGATCGCAACATTGGAGTGAAGACTATGAGACAAATTAAAAACATCATTAGTCACTTTGATTCACATCCAAAATAGATCCAAAACATGTCAAGGAAGCTCTAAATGATCTGAATTGGATCTTGGCCATGTAAGAGGAACTAAATCAATTCCAAAGGAATGATGTATGATTTCCCACGGAAAGCTCAACTAATAAGAATGTCATTGGTACCAAATGAATATTTAAAAACAAACATGATGAACATGGTACGGTGACAAAGAACAAGGCCAAACTTATTGCAAAGGGGTATGCCCATGTTGGGCTTTCCAAGCACTTGATGTGCAGTGATAGGAAAGGCAAAAGATAAGGGGACCAGGGCCACTGATCAGATAGAGAGTGGAGAGATCCCACTCTAAAAATGAGCTAAAAATGCTCAAGCCCAAACTTACAATCGATTGCAAGATCCATAATTAATTATGCCCCAATTGATTGTAAATCCCATAATCGATTATGTCCCAATCGATTACGAATCTTGTAATCGATCTGGAGAGAATTTCTGGAAAGATTTTACATGTCATTCAAATATCCATCCGATGGGATTTTTGGCTCATTTTTACCCGATTTTGAATCTCTTTGTCTTCCCAAAGCTCTTAGACAAGAATTTTTGGTCTCCTTTCTCAAACCCTAAATCTTCCACTCATTACAATGCCTCCTCACATGAAAAAGACCACATACAAGGGTGGTTCCTCATCCAATCCACGTTAAAACCCTAGGAAGAGATGGATGGTGGAATCTCCACCCCGTTCATGTTCGAAGAAGAACATCGGTTCCTTCTCTCCGTGTCGAGATGCTATGAGTTTCGAGAAGTACCAGAGAATCTTCTCCAAGAGATCCATCATCAATGAGAGATTCATGGAAATTGAGACCTTACGCACCTCTCAATTGTTGAAGACAGTAAAGGCAAAATAGTGGTTATCCCTCTTCTCCTTCAATGGCTCCATTCAGGAGGAAGCCATGCGGATCTTCTATGCCAATTTTTTTGACGTCAACAATGACTAATGCTCCTTCTATATGACTGTGAATGGAGTGGTTTTGAAGGTTAACCTTGATTACATCTCCCGCTTGCTTAGTGTTCCTCTTGTCACCAACAATGTCATTGCCTTCTCCATTCACAAGCTCACCATGGATTAGAAGGGAGCCAGGGTTAAGAGACTGTGTGGTTGGTTCATTACTTAGATCGAAGAATTGAAGCACAAGGATTGTTGGCCGGTGATGTAAGTTCTTCACCGAATCTTTACCTATAACATCCTTCCTACCACTCATAGGAGCAGTCTCACCAATGACACTACCTATCTAATTGATGTCATCCTCGACTCTCAAAGGATCGATATGTCCTTAATTATCTATTATATGATGAGTTGTGCACACAAGTCAAAGCACTCTACAAGAAACATGCCTTATCCGACTCTAATGATGAGCATCATGGTAGCCGAACAGGTTCCCTTCAAGGTCGCTGCCAAGGGTCACAAGGATGGGCGTGTAGTGGGTTATGGGACCCTGAAGAAGATGGGACTGATCCAAGCAAATACAGTAGATCCTTCCTCCACTTACACTCTCAGGTCAGGGTCATCCAGAGCCTGGTCTTCCTCGATGAAGTCCACTATGATGGGACTTCTCCACACATTGGTGCGCAAGGTCTCACATGTCCTGAAGAATCAAAAAACCCTTGCCTCCAATTAAATGAAGCTAACGGCAGACCACAATGTAGATCATCCTAAGCACCCAATCCACTTGGAGTCTATCAGTTGCTTAAACAGTGATGTTGAGCCTAAGGATGAGGAGGCCTTTGATGCTCCAACCCCTCAATTCCAGGAGGACTCACACTTTGAAAATGATGATGCTGGTAGAGGTGGCTCTAAGATTCAGGAGATGGATGATGAGGAGGAGGAGGATGGTGATAAGGATGATGGTGAGAGAGATGAAGGTAGAGAAAGAGAAGAAGATGAGGAGGACCCTGAGTATAAGGGAGACTGAACTTGGGTGTTTACCCATTTCTTGCAATTGTACTCATGCCCATAGTGGCATTTCATTTGTATAAGTGTTTGTCATTCCCAAAGGGGCTATAGCTATTTAAGGCTTGTACCTTTTCATGTTTCCTAAGGGAGTTCCCTAGTGTTTATTAGTAGCCTCATGAGCTTGATGATGTACTGATATTTTCTTATTAATAGATTTTATCTTACCCAATTTCTCTTTCCTTTATGTGGCTTAAGGTATGATTGTTTACATACTTGTCAATTCTTGCCAAAAAGGGTGAGGAATAGTTTAAATCCACTGATTGAGTGGTTATGAGATGTGAAAGTGAGGGGGAGTCACTTTACACATATAGGGGAGTTACAACCATGCTCATAGGGAGTAAAGCACTCAAATAGGGGGAGCAACCAAACCACTTAACCAAAAACTAAAATTTTATTTAACAATACCTACTTGTATCTCATGTACTTGTTCTTTATATTGTTCATATATTTTTCAATTGCCATGAGAAAGGTGTTTGTTTTATGGTTGTGATTGCAGGATTCTTAACTCAAAGAATAAGACATGAAGACCAACATGCTTAGTTTTATGTTGAGCCTTGTGTAACATTGAGTCCATATAATTTGGGTCTTTGGGAATTAAGTAAAATGTGTAATTCAGTGTATTTGGGTTTTTTCATGGAATTGACAAGGAGTAAATTGTTGATGTATGTCAATTTCATGGACAAGTGTATAATGGTTTGTGTCTTGTAAGTGTCTCATACTCTTATAAGTTTAAGACATGAAGATAAGGAGGACCAAAGACCTGAAGAAGAGACCAGAGATTACCTCGGACTTGCCCCACCAATAAAGGTTAAAACATGCATTGCATAGCATTTTGAGACACTAAAATCAATGTAGACATGATGGTAGGTCCCTCACAAAACCAAGGAAAAAAGACCCAAGGACAAACCCTCTTTAGAGTGCTAAGACCAAGACCCCAAAATCTGGGAGCCGTAATCAATTATGAATCTTGCAATCGATCTCAGCGCAATCAATTAGGAATCTTGCAATCGATTGCAACCCAGATCTGAGAGCAATTTTGAGACTCTCGAGAGCCAAGCCCCATAGGCTATAATCGATTGTTGAACAAATCTAAGCCTTAACTCTCAGAGCCGCAATCAATTGGGATCTAGCAATCGATTGCGAGCCTGATCTTGAGTCACAATTGATTGTGAGATCCGTAAATCAATTATGAGCCACAATCAATTGGGAATCTCCCAATCGGTTGTGATGGCATTTTTAGAAAAATAAAAATAAAACATGATTTTCAATGTAAGATTTTTAAAATCTATGGCTCTAAAGAGATGCCTATTTTAAAAGATTTTAATCCAAAGGTTATGGGTGCTTGTCACCTCTATAAAAGGGAACTTTTCCTATTAGGGTGAAGGATCTTCAACACTCCAAGCCACCTAGAGAGGGTTACAAAGTTTACTATATTGAGAGCCTCCCCCACTAAGAAAAACACCACTACTGCACTGGTTTTGAGCTTGAATAGCTAACATCATACTCTAGAATCACTCTCTCTTTCTCCTCTTGAATACCCCTCTACTACTACTGAGGAGAACTTGTGGTGAGTCTTTCCCAATAGGAAATTCACATTTGGTTGTGCTCAAGGAGCACTAAATCCAAGTACTTGGAGTTTGTGGGTAGCTAAGGCAAACTAGCTCAACAAAGAGCACCCCATTTTGAAAAACTAACAAATCAACCATTTTGTGGTAATATTTGCTTAATATTGCATTCATTTGCATTTATACTTACTATTATTTTTACTTTGCTTCTGCCGGAGACATCGGAAGCTTAACTCCTCCACCGGAGACACTAGAAGTAGTTCACACTCGCCGAAGACACCGAGTGTTGTTGTTTAGCTTGCTTGTGAGCAAGTAGTTAGGTTTTGTATATTGACATAGGTTGTAATAGTACCTAAATGAAATATACCTAAGTTCAGTGCAGTGGTAAGCTTTTGATGAGTGGACGTAGGCCCTAATGCCGAACCACTATAAATCTCTTGTTGTGGATTGAATGTGTGATTGTTTGTCTCTCTACTTTGATGCTTATTACTACTATTGTATATTACTTGTTTGATAAAATAATTGAGTAGACACCTTACAACACAAACACCCACACACACTTGGTCTAATTAAAAAGACTAAAATCAATCCCAAGATTTGCAAAAAGGGGTAACCAAAAATTAGATATCCTATTCACCCCCCCTCTAAGATAACTTTAGTGCAATTCCAAGGTAGTTCAATTACATGGTGTACCCAAGTTGATAGTTTCTGACAGGGATGTTAGATTTGTCAGTTATTTTTGGAAGACATTATGAAAAATGTTGGGTACATGATTCCAGTTTTCATCTGTTCACCACCCTCAGACATATGGACAAACTAAAATGGTAAACAGAAGTCTAAGAACATTAATTAGATGGCTAGTAGGCAAGCACTTCAGGACATGGAATAGTGTGTTACCTAGCGCAGAGTTCATATACAATAGTTAGGCTAATAAGATGATAAGTTTGAGTCCCTTTTAGGTAGTTAGTGATTATAAACCTAAGACTCCTATTGACCTCATTCCTATGCCTGCATCCCATAAAACCATCAAAGTATGCATTTGTGTTTGCATCGCACAATCATTCATTGAATGAGGAGATTAGGAGGACGATTGCTTTGAGTAATGAGGGTATAAGTAGTTGGTTGATTCTCGTAGAGTACACTACGAGTTTTAAGTAAGAGATTTAGTTATGGTCCATTCTGCCCTGAGTGATTTCAACCTAGGGTATCACAAAAACTGCATGCAAGAAGTTCAAGACCTTTTTAAAGTTTTGAAAATACTCGAACCAAATTCATACATGATTAACATACCTTCTGATCTAAGGATTAGTTCTACATTTAACGTGTATGATCTAGTTCGTTCTTATGGGCAATCTGCTCCTATTGATAGTATGACCTAATTACCTCTACCTATTCCACCATTACCAACACCATAAGAGGAGATTGAGGCCATACTTAACAATCAAACTTTGTCCACTAGACGTGGTGGGTATCAAAAATACCCCATTAAGTGGAGGGGCAGACCGGAGAGCTATTGAAGCTAAATGTCAGAGGTAGAGGTACAGCGTGTGGACCCTAATATGCTCAAGATGTACATGAGTTCTATATCGACAAAGTCAACATATTTTCTAGGGTTATAAGTGTCATTTGATACCATAATAGTGTACCCCTAATTAGGGTAGGCGTGTGAGGGTCTTCATAAGCCTCTTGGCTGCCTCCAAAATGAAATTAATGAATGAAAAATTGGATTTTGCTCTCACTCTTGGAGGTTGGAACAATTAGGGTGTGAAGGAGATTTTATTCTTCAACTTTAAAGCTTCAAAACCTAGAAAGGTTGTCCTCGGAGTGAGGTTTGAAGCTTAGAATGGAGACCCTTACATATCTTGGTGTTTTCTTATTCGATTCGTGGTTTGTTTCATTTGTCTTAGAATCCTACAATAAGTTGATCCAAGTTTTTCATCGAAGTGAATGATATTTCATGTGATTATGCAAAATCTTCAAGTAAGTTAATTTTATTTAAAATATTAGAATCCGAACAATTTTCTGTAAATGTTAATAGTATAAGTGTGAGAACCTTTATTCACATTATTGAAGTTGCTTCGCAAAGATTGAATCTATGCAGATTCATATTCACATAAAATAATACACCCATAATTTTGAACAACATTAATTTTCCAATTTGAGACTTTAATTTCACATGATGTCAAGAATTTGTGACCTAATTATGTTTGAATTGATTATGGTTTTAATTTACCTTTCTATGTTCTAGACAACAATTTAAAACCTTATTACAAGCCTTAATATAGCCACAAACCCAATATTTAACCCAAAATTTTGTGTGCAAATATGATCATCATGCCTACTTTATGCTACTGTTTGGAATTGCTTCCTTTGTTATTTTGCATACTCATTAACCCAAATTAGACCTCTCATAATTTTTTAAATTAACATGCAAGCCAACCTTAAAAAACACTCCCAAACAGTTAGCAATTTTTCTTTGAAAAGTGCTTGATAATCATGTTTATGTAGATCAATTCTTAGCATTAGTGGTATACTATTTTGCATGTTTGTTGGTAGTTTGTTTTCTTTTCTTTATGACTGATATTTTTACATGTTAGACTCTATAAAAGTAATCTAAAATCTGAACTTAAGATGCACACTATTGTGAATAGGAATCTAGCTTCTACCTTAAAGTTAAACTTAGCAATCTAGGATCTTAACTCCTTACATACATCATCCTAGTGTATTTGTCCTGTATTGGTGAGACACCTAGATTAGCACGTATGATCTAACAATGCCTATATTACACTGTAGCTAGGGACACCAAGAATATCATCCATGTCTGGAGGATAGTGCCAGCAATGTGAAGTAGCGGTTTAGGGCACCAAGAATAGCATCCATTGTCAGACAGCACCCGAGTCAGCACTAATGTGAAGCACCCACGGAGTAGCATTCAGATTGCACAAGACACATGGTACAGGAGCTGGCATAGCATAAGAGGTACTTGGAGTTATTCCTACATCAACCAAAATAGAGATCTACATTTGTGTTTGAACAATGTACGAAACGCTTTTTGAAGATGTTTGTGATAGCCAGAGACCAAAGCATAGTTGTCTTGAAATAGGAGCATGGGGCGTGTACAATAATACCTAGAATGGTCATAACTAAGAGCATGAGGATTCTAAGACAATTGTGGAGAACATCTATAAAATACCTAAAGCAATTTCTAATGAGACCATAATGTCTTGATAGGGTGAAGCACCTAGAGAAGCGTCCAAAGTGGCAACAAGAGTGAGGGTGTAATGATCGTATAAGATACCTGAAGAGGTGATTGAGTAGTTGTGGTCAAAGACTCAGTTGTTTTGCAATGATTACACAAAACATTTGGGGGTGATGCTTGAAATAATTAGATGTACAAGTGTTGGAGGCAGTCGATGGCACAAGGCACTTCGAGAGAGAAATATTGGGATAATAATGTGTCATAGCTAGGGGTTCCAACGCAAAGTCGATCCATTTCATTAAAGGGAAAGGATGTTGTGTCCAGGACTTGGTGTCTAGATGGTGTCCAGGGCACTCGGGGCCATCATATGGAATAAAATGCATATTTCATATGCAAAAAAAAATGCATCACTTGCCTATTTTATTCCATATGATGTCCCCTGGTGTCTGGGACACCATCCTAGACACCAAATCCTGGACACAGCATCCTTTCCCTTTATTAAATAGTTTTCCTTGAAGTTGTTTCAGAGATTCAAGGCCTGTGGATGCTGAAAGAGGATACAATTGTAACCTCCAAAGGTGGTGAAGTATCGACATGTTAGGTCCCCAGTGGTAGTGGTTTATATAGGTGCTAGCTTTTGAGTAAAGTCACAAAAGGACTCTAATTGCAAAGAAAGCCCATGCATCAAGGTCAAGGGCAATGCTCTATTGGTTGTGGAAGGACAATTTGAGGTCCCTGCATGCTAGAGATTCGTGCCAGCAAGAAGATTCGGCCTTTTTATTTGTGTGGGGGTGAGGGCACTTAGGTAACAACACGGTTGCTTTCCTCCTTGCATAGATTATCGAAGAGTAGAGATAGACACATCTGAGTTCAAGTCTCAATTGAAATGGCAAAAAGACACCTCCCCGGAAACCCCGTATCCCCAAAATCAAAATCTGCATGCATCAAGACATACGGTGCTCAACCTTAAATTCAGTCATGCCTCTCCATTTCTCTAAGTCTGATATAAAAGAAAAATGAATGGAAAGAAGAGAGAGAGAGAGAGAGAGGTGCAGCAAGAGGGGGGAGGGGGAATAGACCACATGAAAGGGTTGCAACAGCAAAGTTAAATATCTAACAGGGAGAGAAGGTAGAAGACGGTGGGAGGGTATTTTAGGGTTTTTAAATTTTTATTTTTAAATGTTCATTTTTAAGGCTGTCAATTGGGCCGAGGTCTGCTTGGACTCAACTCAAAATGTTTTACCCAAGTCCGAAATTGATACAAGGTAGTCAACCCGAACTCAGCCCATTTTAAAACAAAAGGCTTTGGGCTGAGTTTGGGATGCCCAAATTAAAACTTTTTTTATTAAATTTTTTGGCTGATTTTATGCCCATAATTGCCCTTAAATGCATATTATATGGGCATTTTTTAACAGTTGACACTTAAATCATTTGATTATAGTAAATTTGTTAAAAATATATGAATCCAAAGAAAATTTAAAAAATACAAACCTAATTTGTTCATTAGTTCAGGTTGGGCCTGGCTAGGCCTCCGGCTGAACTTGAACCTGCCCAAACTCAGTCCAAATACAACTTTGGCCCTAACAGTTTTATCCAATGTCAGCCGAGCCCAAAATTACGTTGGCCCAACCTGACTTTTTTTTGGGCCAGCCCAACCCAATTGACAGCTTGACTCATTTTGCCTATTTTTTTGTGTCACATGTCTTCACCAGTTTTGAGCTGGATAAAACATGGGTACTATAAAATGAGAACAGATTTTTTTGCCGTCATAGAAAACTAATATTTTTGATATTTTGTGGTAGTGTTTCAGGAAATTTTTGTAGTTTAAGATGGTATTTTACCCAACCGATTGATTTCGAAGAAAAACTAAAATTTGATAAATCAGAGGGGTCTGATTCAAGGGAGTTTAATTGGTGTAACAAAATAAGGTTTGTTCCCTGATTGTTGGAATAGTGATGTCACTACGTGCATACTGTTGAGGAGTAGGATATTCAAGAGACAACACTCTTTATTCAACTTAAGGAAAGTGGCATTTCAATCACTTTCTTGACATAAAATAAAACACTGTTTATTCATCATATGGCGTTCAAGAATATGGCATTTAGTGGTCATTTATGAACCTTGAGGGAGCCGGCAAGAAAAAAAAATCAAAACTAGGGAGTTATTGTAGTTTTTTTTTTTAACAAATTTCAACCCTAGCGGGATACGAAATAACTCACCTAGGGCTAGGGGGTGTACATGGGCTGGGTCCAGGGCATGCCATGCCATGCCTTAGTAGGCCCGGGAAAGGACCTATCGTATATTGTGACCCTAGGCCAAAAACAGAAGAATTCAAGTCTGAGTACAACCTACTTAAATTCACAGACCTTGGGCCAGCCTAAAGCCCATCAGTTCATTATATTATAGGGGTGGCAGTTCGTGTTGGTGAGTGGGGTTCGTGTCATGTCAAGGTAAGGGTATAAGATTATTTGGTTCAACCCTAACCCAACCTATTTATTAAACGTGTCAAAGCGGGTTGGCCTGTTTTGATCCGAAACACATTTAGGGTCAACCCTAACCTGCTTATTTCCGTGTTGGGTTGTATCGGGTTCACGGGTTATGTGGTAATTCATCTTGGCAAGCCAGGTTCGTGTTGTGTCAAGGTAAGGATATAAGACGATTTGGCTCAACCCTAACTTGACCCATTATTAATCGTGTCAAAACGGGTTGACCTGTTTTGACCCAAAACACGTTTAGGGTCAACCCTATCTGCTTATTTTCATGTTAGGTCGTGTCGGATTCATGGGTCGTGTCAAAAATTGCCACCCCTAATTATATATATACACAAAACACATGACATACGACACATGAAGTCTTTGGCCAAGGTGGACCCCTTCCGCTAAGTTTAAACAGATTTTGAATCATCTCCAGTCTGAATGGACAGATACCACTAGTGACAGAGCCATGTAGGGGCAAGCGGGGGCAACTGCCTCCTCTCAAATCCCCTACCCACCCACCCCACCCCCCCAAAAAAAAATACACACCTGATAGACTAAGGCCTCTGATATGGTGCAACCCCTAAATGAATAAACAGGTCTGCCAGGCATAGGGGTGGACACATCAGCACCAAAAAAGTGATTTACACTTTTGGGGGGTGCTTTTCACTTTCCAGCAATGATATATCCACCCCTGATCCCGAGTGAGTCTGCCCCACCCCCTTCCCTTAGGATTTGGTGCATCCTCTTAATGAACACCTAAAGTCCTCCCCCATTTAGGGACACATCATGTTGAAAAGTCAAAATCACTTCCCACAAAAAGTGTAAATCACTTTTTTTAAATGTGATGTGTCCCCCCTACATGCAAGAGGACTTTAGGTGTTCATTAAGGGGGAGCACCAAATCCACACTGAGTTTAGCCACTTCGAAAGACCATATTAACAAGATTACTAAAGTGGTTAGAGAGATGTTTATGAAGACCTTTGGCCGTAATTGATTTTTTCTTTCTTTTTTTCTTTTTTGTTAGTAGAAGAGAGGAAATGTATAAACATAAGAGGTTATCACCAAAAAACAAAAAAAACAGAAAAGATTGAAGCTTTTAAAAAACTTCAATAAATGTTTTGTTATGAAAAAGTCTTTGTAGTGTCTATGATGAATTATCAGCTGACACGTGTTGTGTTGGGGATAAAATGGTACAAAAAAATGTTCAATTGAAAAAGTAGGTGGGAAAAACAAACACCAAATTTAAAAAAAAAAAAAAACACACATCATGTGCCAATCAATAACATACCTACAAGGTCTGTGTCAACACAAACAA
>JAOXJP010140035.1:0-13376 GCA_025762735.1 Platanus orientalis | reverse complement strand
GATATTTACATTCATGTATGTATTGTAGTCTAATTCCTATTGAGGTGGTCTAGGGAGTCCTTGGAAGTTACCTTAAAATTTACTAACCCAAACAACACTAGTTAGCATAGGCACTTATTCCCTTGTGAGCCCTTTTCATTCTTTTGAGCATTGAGCTCTTTGTGCATTTCAATTAAACCCTAATTAAGTATTCTAAGTGATTCGTAGGGTCAACCATGGTCTCGAGGTTTCATGAGCACACACACACCTACCATTAGGTCTTATATACCTGATTTACCTTTCCATGCTTAGAATTGATGTGTTGGCTTCCTTGAGGTAGCTTGTACTTGAGACTTAGAATTCTTCCGTGATGCTTAAGTCTCTTTTGACATAGTCATTCCGGCTTCGACTCCATCTTCTTGGTGCTTTCCCAGACTCTAACAGTTGGACTTATATATGTATACAGTTTACATCATAAAATCCTATACACACGACCGCTACATGTACACACATTTGTTTTGTGCATGGACATTGACAATAAATAAACCTAACACGTATGAAACTAGATAGGATCGAATACAAGGGTACCTGACCAAGGTAAAGGGTCTCGTGCCTCAATTAAAAAAATTCAAGATCCAACACATTCCCAGAAGCTAGAATGAGCACGCAGACCGACTCACCCATCTGGCATCCGACGACAAATATGTGACAGCATGTTGGTTATCAATCGGTCGTTTCATCAAACCCATTAGAGAGAATGAGACAGGAGGTGGGATCTACATGAATGAGATCGAAGATGATTAAACAACCCCGATCGTGCAATTCCTCAAAATAGGAGAGCTCCGACCCAACAGAAGAGATGCTAGAAAAGTTAAACTCAAAGCCAACCGATATACATTGATAAACAACACCCTCTACAAGTGGAGCTTCACCATGCCATACCTAAGATGTTTATCGCTGGTAGAGGCAGACTACACTATGAGAGAAATCCACGAAAGAATATGCAGAAACCACTCGGGTAGCCGATTGCTAGTCTACAAGCTTGTCCAAGTAGGGTATTACTAGCCAACCATGCAGGCGGACTAAGTAGATTTTGTCTGAAGGTGTGACAACTGCTAGAGGTTTGCTAACGTCCCCTGACAATCCATAGAATAGCTCACACTCATTACGGGACCATGGCCTTTCGCTCAGTGGGGGATAAACATCGTGGGTCCCCTCTCCTTAGCAAAGAGATAGAGGAAATTCATCATAGTAGTTGTCGATTATTTTACCAAGTGGGTAGAAGCTGAGGCATTGGCAACCATCACTGAAGGAAATATACAAGACTTTGTTTAGAAATCTATAATGTACCGATTCAGCATACCCCAAGTGATAATTATAGATAATGGGAAACAGTTTGACAATCAGAGCTTTTAAGAGTTATACTCTCAGCTACGCATCAAGAACCATTTCTCATCTCTGGCACACCCTCAGGAAAATGGTCAGGTGGAGGTAACCAATAGGATAATACTAAAGATAATCAAGATCAGGTGGGAAGCATCGAAAGGATTATGGGTCGAGGAGTTTCCAGGGGTCCTATGGGCATATAGAACTACCCCAAAGAGCCTCACCCGAGAGACACCTTTCGATCTAGCCTTCGGCAATGAAGCATTCATACCCATTGAAATTGGCCTGGTGAGAATTAGAACTCAATTACCCACACCGAGAAAGCAGAAAGGGAGCTGTGGTAGAATTTAGACCTAGTAGAAGAAAAGAGGGATGAAGCCACACTTTGAGTGGTAGCATACTAGTAGAGAATGACGAAATACTACAATGAAAAGGTCCGACTGAAGGGATTCGACAATGGGGATCTGGTCCTCCGAAAGGTGAGCACAGTGTCATAAATCCCAAGTGATAGCAAGCTAAGACCTAATTGGGAGGGACCATACCAAGTGACCAAGTCCACTAGAGCGGGTACATACTACTTGGAAACCATAGAAGGAAAGCCTTTGCCGGGACCATAAAATGTTGAACACTTGAAAAGGTACTACCAATGAGCATGTAATCTTAATTCTGAAATAGCAAAGCTTTATGTCTGCCAATGTGTGCAGTACAAAAACATTCTACAACGAAACCCTGTGCGGTATCGAAAAAATTGACCAAGTCCAGTAAAACGACCATTGGTCTACAAAAGCATTCTACAATGAAACCCTGAGTAGTGTCAGAAATATAGACCAAGCCTAATAAAACGACCATCGGTCTACAAAAGCGTTCTACAACGAAACCCTAAGCGATGTCAGAAAAATGGACCAAGTCCAGTAAAACGACCCTCAGTTTATAAAAGTGTTCTATAATGGAACCTCGAGCGATGTCGAAAAAATGGACCAAGTCCAGTAAAATGACTCTCGATCTACAAAATCGACCTACAATGAAATCCTGAGCTGTGTCAAAAAAATGGACTAAGTCCAGTAAAATGACCATCGGTTTGCATATCAACCTACAACAAAGTCCCGAGCGGTGTCGGAAAAATGGACTAAGTCCAGAAAAATAACCCTCAGTCTACAACAACTTACTCTAAGTATCGAGTAATGACAATGCAACTATACAAGTTAAAGAACCTTACAAATGAGGCTATCATACAAGTTAAGGTGCAAAAAGATATAAACATGTATATAAGATGGCCCTCGGCCCACACAAGAAGAGGCCCTCTGGCTTGTGCAAAAAAGATGGCGAAAATAGAAAAAAAGGGGGCCTCGACCTCCTTATAAAAAGCAACGATTCTTAGTTAAGGTTAAGAAGTAGCCTCATCATTCCCCTGGGCCTCACCCGTTTTAGCCTCTTCTTCAACCTCGGCCCGTGGCCCGACCTATCCTGCATCATCTAATGTGCTAAACATGGACAGATAAAGCAACGGGTATTCCCGAAGAGCA
Organism: Platanus orientalis; assembly: GCA_025762735.1. Lineage (NCBI taxonomy): Eukaryota > Viridiplantae > Streptophyta > Magnoliopsida > Proteales > Platanaceae > Platanus > Platanus orientalis. Next base: position 10,488 of record JAOXJP010140035.1, on the reverse strand, counting down.
TGTCGACAGAGAACTTTCAATCCACTAACATAATATTCCGTGGTGGCATCCTCAAAGACCTCCGACGATTTAAAAATTGCTACTACGGCCTCCACAACTTTCTTCTTCTAGGTCTCCACAAACTTCTGCAGGTTGTCAAAAGACCTCTGTAAGATAGCGTTTCCAGCCTTCTTTCCCTCTAACTGGTCGTGAGCCTCCTTCAGCAAGGCCTTAGTCCCCTTTAATATATTCTTGGTCTCAACAAGCCTCCTCGCCAATGTAGACTGATCATTGTTAGCTTTAGAGAGTTTCTTCTAGAGCTCGCCTATGTAGGACTCAGAGTCGAGCTGACGGCTAGATAAGACAATGAGCTTCTTTAGAACCTACAGAAAGAATGAAATACCATCAATAAAAAAAGGGGGAGGGGGAGGCATATACAGAGCGTGTAAAGAAGGGGGAAAAGATGCACCTTTCCCAGGTCGAAGAACGTGCTCTTAGCCAGGGCTGCCGAGGAGGTGTCCCTGAAGCTTTCTAAATCCCCATTAGAGAGGACTGAACGAAGATGGTTGACAACACAGTTGACGTCATGGAGGAAAGAAGGAGGGGTCGTCTCCTTTCCTTTGTCAGGGCACCTCCAGACACATACTGGGGGAGATCAACAATGCAGTCATCAAACTCGGGAAGGGAGTTGAGGCTTGCTTCCAGGTCCATGACTGAGGGGGGCATCAAAGCTGACAGCGAGGGGGTAGAAGCAGCAACAACGGAGGCCTCCCCAGACTTATTTTTTTCAGTTAGACGGGGCTAACTCAGCCGAGGGTGCTTGTGGGTGAGCGCTGCAGAGTTCTTGGCCACCACTTTCGCCAGCGCTCCTTTGGGTGATCAGGTAGACATATCTGCAAACAAACACCTATTAGATAAAGGAAAGATAACAAAAGAGAAAACAAGGGGAGCTAAGGAGTCTAGGACTGCGAAGGGATGAACAAGGTAACCTATAGATGGAACTGTGCATTCAGGACGCTTGGCAGGGGGAGGCTTAGGACTAAACAAGTACGAAGACAAGGACTCGGGATTCACTAGAAGTGAAAAATCCCTAACTGGATGCGCGAATGCATGATTTAATCGAGAGTGTTCAGCCTCGGACAATGGCGCCTATGCCAAAACTAAAAGGAGAAGAGCCTGAAGGTTTATCCAACTAAGACACAAAAATAAATATATCAAAATGAAATCAAGTCAAGTCACCTTGTTGGTGGGGCTCTCCCTATATCTTAGGGATCGTGAACGCTTGGTTAGAAGGATCTTCCTAGGAGCATGACTCCCATCCGCTCTTGGAAACAAATAAGAACCTCTTCTTTAGGCCCCTATTTGAAGACGGGAGGCCAATAATCAAGGTATGCTCCGGCATTTGGGTGGTAAAGTACCACTAGCCTAAGTAGAGTTCCATTACCTTATGGTAGTATAGGAACTCTGAGATCATAAGATGATCTCGACTACCACTGCAAGAAGGCCACAGGACCATGCAAGCGATCAAGATTCACCATCCATTCGGCATAAGATGACCAGGAGCCAGATGAAGGTGGGACAATAGCTGGTGAACAAACAACGAGATGGGGAACCTAAGTCTTGCTTCTAATGCTTGTTCATAGATGGAGGCCTCGCCAGGACAACAAACACAGACCCACTCACTCATACGAGGGACCCTTAGTCTGATTTGGGAAAGGATCTTGAAGGTTTCACGGAGGTCCTAGAGTCTACTAACAGACAAGGTAGAGGCAACCTCCTTAGCGGTGTAGGGTAGACCGGCAAAGCGAGACCACCTATGTGGCTCCAACGACTGAGCTGACTCCTAAGGGTCTGCTCGGACAAGGTTTTGGTCTAGGGCCATTACAGAGTCAGAAAACCTTGTCTTAGTGCTCATACGATCGAGGGCATATATGACGCTCACAGAAGGGCCAAGAACCCTAAGGGGTTCACTAATGACTTGATCAAAGAAATAAAGATCAATAGGAAGAATGCCCAAATTGGGGAGACGCTTATGAACCCTAAGGTAAAAGCAGAGAGGAACTAGATGAAAGCCCAGGGGAACCCCAGTGGGATCTAGGTAAAAGCAAAGATACTTCTAGAAGAAATCCCCACGAAACGATTTTAGTGGAAGGAGCAAACCACCAGGAAAGAGACTGCTACGAATGTGAAGATCTAATTCGGAGTTGGTAGGAGGAAAATTCACAAACTAAGAACGAGGTTCGATTTTGTCGACACTTATAGGTGCACCCTTCATACCCCAAAAATGATTTGCATAGTTAGATGGGTGTGTTAATCGGAAAAAATGGCTACATATGTGACGTGTTATATAGAGGGATTAATGACGGCGCATGGCTCAATAAAGCAAAAGCCGAAGCGATGACAAACCTAGCGTCCCGAGCAACTCTTTGTATTCCCAATGCCCTAGCAGACCGATGGGCTAGGGAATGAGGGGGTAGATGATGACAATGCATCGAGCTCGAGACAACTCGAACAGACCAATCGATCCATACCACATGCCACCCCTAAACGGCTATAATGACCTAGTCGACCCAATCAAGTTCAACAAGTGTCTTCAGCGTCAACCAAGAAAGAGACACTGTAAGGGATATGTGCTGACTGGGCTCCATGAAATGGCTTAATCTATCACAAAGCGAGTCACCAATACCGACCAAGCGGCACGAGTAGCCCAAATGTTATATCGGCCGAGCACTACGGGCAAACCCTATCGTTATGCCGAACTACCACGACTGAGCGGCAACGTGAGTGACAAATGATTGTTAGAGTGGGCAAGCCTTATCCCGGAAAACCCACACCTATGTCTCCTAACTAACCTAAGGAATATTCCTAACAACATCATGTAGTCACACAAATTTCGAGGTAATAGACTCATAATAGAAAACATTTACCTGTAAAAGGGGGAGAGAGAAGGAAAACAGGTAAGAAACACAAAATGAGATGATTAAGAAATAATTTTTTGATCGGAGACTAACTTGATCATCGGAAGGGTGTAGGCTAGCACCACATCGATGCTCCTCACTGTGTGATTGTAGGTGAAGCTGATCCGAAGATTTCCAATCGAGGACGACTAGGAGACCATCTTGGTGAGTCGAGATTTAGCCTCATCAAGGGTTAACACGCTAATATAGCAAGTATTGTGTCGAGTTTCTGATAACATCCTGGATCTTATTTTTACCAAAAGCCGTTATTTGGATTTGTGATAAATAAATATAAAAAAATCACATTTTACTAATCGGCAACTGTTGGGCATAATTAATAATTTGACGCATAGCAAACGTACAATATCTCCAAAGAATCTTCTATAATTAAAAAGTATGCAGTTAAGTGGCAGCCATTCTCAGCACACAACACGTGGTAAAAATGGCACTCCTTTAATACTCCTGCTCATTTTTTAACATGTGTCATGCATTGAGTTTTGCCTCCACTTTAACTGCACGCTTTTTAATTGTAAAGGATCGAACTTTACAGTGTCAAATTAGTTGAGGTATAATTGAATTTAGACAAGTAAAGATTTGATGAAATTTTGAAGAAAAAAAGAAGGAAAAGATAAGAAAGAAAAATAAACATAAAAAAGAAAAAGAAAAAGAAAAGAAAATGGCATCTCGCCCATTGAAGGATTGGGTCTAGCATTAATGTTCAATATTGGAGTGCAGATATTTCCAAACCTCCGATGACTTGAACAACTGATTTTTTTTTGCATATGCATGCTTCTCGTTCCTTTCTAGTCCAAAAGTTTGGAAATAGGGACCCACCTTGCACCTTGGAAGTTAATGGAGGTACTTACCTTTCATTGTTTATATAGATATGATTCAAACTTGTCGTCTTATATCTCACAAAGGTCCTAAATTGTAATCCGTGAGTCACGGCCCATTAAAGCCTCGCTCGGCGTAAAAAACGCCGTGGTCAAGGGGCAGTCACATCAGTGTCAGAAGTGATTTATATTCGTCCAAAAAAAGTGAAAATCACTTTTCATTGCTGATATTTCCGCCCGTTTGACCCACTGCAGAGGTTAGAAGAGGTTAGGGGTCAGCGTATCACCAGTCATGGTCTTGTTTATCGCATTCTGTAATGACAAAGAAAAAATGAGCGATCTTAGGTCTTTTCCCCCTCTTTCTCTAGTCTATACGAAAAACATTTATTAATAGGCCCACCTCACCTTAACCATAGACCTTAATAGCCTCATAAAGGTCAAACATCCGCCTTCTTGGCGTCTTGACCCAATCCCTTCTGATGCTTGTAGCAATCTGGGGGCTGCCCCGGATTAATCTTTTTCTCCTTTATATATATATTTTATTTACCAAAAAAAAAAATAAAGCCTTATAAAGAGTCCACAGGATCATTATGGGCCAGGACCTAAAATTGTAAGATCCATCGTTCTATAATTTTATTATGTACCCTCAAAATCAGCTCAAGCACTTGAACGTACTGCATGAACAAAAAAACCACAAAAGAGAAAAAAGCCCACAAAAAGACAAATCCCATGTTTTATTCCTAATGCAGTATGTTTTCCTATTCTCTGCCATCCAGTTACCGTTCAGGATCCTCTGCAGTGAAAACTGATGTAGTTATCGTGTAGGGATAACCATGGGCTGACACGTAGTGAACATATGAATTTACAGCCTTTTGAGGGACATTTTGTATGAACCGGGAGTCTTTTTTGAAGCTTTTAACCCTCTGTGAACACCACGCGTCAGCCCATGGTCACCACAACACGGGCTCCCGCTACAGAGGATCCCAAGTCAATCGATCAGTCTCCTTGCATGTTGCAACAAGCCTTTTCTTTTTCATTTTCAATTTTTTTCCTCTTTACATGTGTGTGTGCATCTAGTAATTCAGAGTTGGGCCTTAAGAAATGGAGAAGCTGACAATGAGCTTTTTTTACTTCCAATTGTTCAGATGGAGTGGCTTAGGCCTAGGCCCATTATTTATTTCAAAGATGACTCCTTTTCTTGACGTGCAGTGCTTAAATTCCTGTAATCAAGTCCAACAAAATGTCCCAAATTTTCCATTTCGCGATAACGCTGTGACGCATGTGGCACTAGTTGCGTGGTAGTCAGTAATTGACCACTTCATACTCGCCCTCTATAAAACCCCTCCTTATCTATCTCAAAACACCACCATTCCCACACAAGCCCATCTCTTTGTTAGTTTCTAAGATGTCCTTCTCAAGCAACAAGCCCATCTTCTTTTTCCTCTTTTCTTCTCTTCTCTTCACCTTTAGCCATGCAGCCACCTTTGAGATCCGAAACCAATGCCCCTACACAGTCTGGGCAGCTGCTGTACCGGGTGGTGGTCGGAGACTCAACAATGGCGAATCCTGGACCATCAACGTGCCCGCCGGCACGAAGCAGGCCCGCATTTGGGGCCGAACCAACTGCAACTTTGATGCAAACGGCCGGGGGAAGTGCCAGACAGGTGACTGTAATGGGCTTCTACAATGCCAAGCTTATGGTGTACCCCCCAACACCCTAGCCGAATATGCATTGAACCAATTCAATAACTTGGATTTTTTCGACATCTCTCTCGTCGACGGATTCAACATTCCTATGAACTTCGGCCCGGTCACGAATGGCGCCGGCAAATGCCATGGCATTAGATGTGCAGCTGACATAAATGGGCAATGTCCAGCCCAGTTGAAGGCCCCTGGGGGCTGTAACAACCCATGCACCGTATTCAAGACCGATCAATACTGTTGCAACTCAGGGAGCTGCGGGCCAACCAACTTCTCCAGGTTCTTCAAGGATAGGTGCCCAGATGCTTACAGTTATCCAAAGGACGATGAAACCAGCACATTCACCTGCCCTGGTGGTAAAAATTATAGAGTTGTGTTTTGCCCATGAGGCTCTTCACACCTTTGTTAACGTTGTATGGAAGTCATATAGAAATAATCTGCTGGTGAAGGTTTCATAGTATAATAAACACCTCCACATGTGTCATTGGGGGCATTTGCCTCTAAACAAAGTTAACGTATATTGCTTGTTAATGTTTCTGGTGTCGTTTGCATTCTTCTTCTTCTTTTTTCGTTTTTTATGAATATAATTGTGGTTAGGGATGACAACGAACCGGTAGCTCTGTTCACCTTGGAGTCATTCGGCTCGTCATGAGCATATAAGTCTAGATTTAAGCTTAGTCTTCTAAAAGAGCCAGAGCCAAGCTTCACTAAGCTCGGCTTGCTAAAAGCTCGGTTTGGTTATATATATATATAAAGCTTTCAATGATCTGAGAGCTAGCCCGGCTTATTAAGAGCTGAGCCCAAGCCTTATTTTAAGCTTGTGAGCCGTGTCTGAGCTTTGATTTAAGCTTGTTTATTAAGTGAGCCTGACTTTATTAGGTCCTTAAAAGCTTGGTTTATTTAATAATTTTATAATAATATTATATATTATGACAATAGTAATGTTCAAATAATAATAAAAAAAGGCAAATAATCAGCAAATTTTTTTGTAGCATGACAAAAAAAATCACAAAGACAAAGGCCAATGTTAAAAGACAAAATACCCATGCTTTATGACTGCTACAAAAAACTACAGAAAAATTGCTACAACTGATCATTCCCCTTAAAAAAAAAAAAAAAAAAGGTTAACAGGCTTTCAGAATGCCATCCCTTTCTTTGGCAAGCCGAGTCTATCTTTACGAGTCTGAGCTTGGCCTTCATTGACACCCCTATGTGTGTGTCAAAATAGTAATGTTCAAGAAGGACAAATGGGATTAATGGGCCATTAGGCTGTTGAGTCCCTTTTGTTTTTTGTTTTTTCTGCTGGCGAGCCATGCCAAGCTTACTTTAAAGAGCTTGAGCCAAGTCTGAGCTTCACCTTCGTGTGACGAGCTCAAACCGAGGTGGGCAAAGCTTAGCTCATTGTCACCCCCTAATTGTGGTCTATGTATATGAAAATATGTGAAGTGTTCTCAAAGGGTTCAAGTCATTGCCAGTCTAACCCGAGATGTGTGTCATAAATATTTGACAAAGGGTGTCACGATAAATACTCATGGGTTAAAGGAGGGTATTATAATAAAGGTGCATAGATAAAGTCCCTATTTATTTATTTACCAAAGTAGCCATTGTTCAAGCCTCCAGGCATCCTGTCATGTGCTGGATTTGTACTCGTGTAAGGGTGTCAATGAGTCGAGTAGGCTCGTCACATAAGGATTGGGTTCAGGCTCAGCTCATGCTCGTGACGAGCCTGAGGTGCCAAGCTAAAGCTAGGCTCACCAAAATTTATATACATATGATCAAGACCAAGTGTTTTGGGGACACACGGGAAAAGTCGTAAAAGACTTCAAAACCTCAGTGGGAAAGACTTTATGATTGAGAAAGCAAGTCTCCCAAAGAAATAAATATCAGGATCCACTCAGTCTCTGCGGACAAGTAATCTTTACCCTAAAACGAGAAAATTACTTTACAAAAAGGTAATTCGGGGGTGCGTGTGCCGGCCTCTCCTTAGTTGCAAGAATACACGCAGACAACAATGACGTAAAGACTTTTTTTATAAAAAAAAACCCAGGATTCTCTCTTTTTACCTTCTTTTTAAGTGTGGGACAGGCTCATTAGGCATGTGGTGGAAACCGAGTCCCAGAGAAAAGAGACCGTAAAAGCTTTTCCTCTGACTATTAAATTGGTGATGTGAGAGTTTCTTTGTTCATTGAACAAAACACATGCATACCGACATTCGGATAGTACAATCTGTAACTCATATTTATGAGAATTATGAGATAATAAGAAATGACAGACAACCTATACAAAGAATTGGCTTGCCAATGTTCCTTGCACGATTGTTGCCAAATGAAAATTTCCAAGGGAAGGACAGGGGGTCATGTCCACTTGATTGCAATTTTGTAGTATTCAATGGCACCTACCTCCCTTCCATGCACAGTCAGTACAAGTAATGTGGCAACATTTTTGTGTCGACTTTTTACTAAAAATAGTAAAAAACATATATATATTTTTAAGTTAATGAAAAAATAATTTAAAAAACATTATAAATCATTTCATAATTTTAGAAAAATGATGTTTTTTCCATGAACTCCTAAGGAAGTTGACGCTAAAAAGCATAAACTATAAAATTATAAATCATGTTTAATTTAAAAAGCAAGAAAATCGAACCTTTAAGTGAAACTAGAAGTCTCTCATCGACAATCGTGCTTCGTCTTCTCTGTTGCGACATGAATCTCGACACCTCTCAGATGGTTTATCTAATTCCTGAAGTTCAAGAAGATTTCCACCGAGATTACAATCAATGTCGAATTGATGAAATTGTCAATCGATCTCCTTGGATTCAGCTTCCAGAAGGAGAGATTAGCCGTCAACGGACTTGTGAAAGCCCATCGAAGGTGAAATCGAGAGAAAAGCGGTCGTGTTTCATAGATTTTTGGATGAAGAGATGGTGAAGGAGATTGATGCTGCGGGCGGCGAAATCCCATGAGTCGCCGCCGGCTTTTTCCAACGATGTTGAGATCAGCGGCCATCACTTTGATTTCCTCTTCGACATCGTCGTCGCTCTTGGCCATCACGCTCCTAGATTCCCACTTAGAAGTTCTGTGGAAGGTTCAAGAGGAGGTCTCTGCAATTTGGTCGTCAGAATCTACTACACTGATAACGACAGAGCAGTGAGGGAGATGAAGTACAATGAAGCATTTCTTGCACATGTTTTAGTGAAGAGGTTTCTACAATCTGGTCATTGGAATCATAAGTTTTCATAGTTGTTCTATGTCTTCAGCTTCTGCCTTCCACCATTTCTTAGTTTCTTTGATGAAAACAAAGCTTTTTTTTGCATACGTTTTAGCGAAGATCAAAATCTTCCGCTTGAGGTTTTGTCCTCAATGCATTAATTTTTGTTTGCTTGATTTTAATTTGGAAGATTATGGGAGAAGACTCCTGCTTCTCTTGCAGAGGATCTTGGGATTTTGGTTCTTTGGAAAGGTGTGAAGACATGGAAATTGGAGATGAAGCTGCTCATGGGTAAGAAACTTATGCTCTATGGGGACAAGGTCAGAAAAACGAGACTTCCATGTGTAAAGTTGAAGTGCCTCCAATGAAGACTAGGGCTGCTTCTGGTCAAGTTGAGATGACATGAAACAGCCATCACTTTTCAAATATCTTTCTATAATTTAGTGAAGGTATCATCCTCTAGCTGGCACTAACATGATTTTGTGGGTTGTGTAGGCAACATGAGAAATTCTTTGAGAATGGTGATACAGAGTCTATGAGAAAAAAATATACTAAATGAGCTCAAGGAGCATATAGAATGCAATCCCTCATTGACAAGTTGCAGTTTCCTAGCCTAGAAAAGGGTAGATTATAGACTCTCATTAATAAAAGGTAATATTTTAGTTGTATGATGCTTTAATCTTCAATTCTTTATGCTAATTTACACCATTGAAACTTGAAATGGTTTCTTGATGTAGTTTAACATCGGGCACCAGAATGGTACTTTTCTTAAAAGATAGATTATCTCAAGGATAAGATGTTTGGTCATTGGGGAGTATGGGTGAACAACAAACATGAGGAGGATTATGAAGGCACACGCTTTGAGGGATTTGAACATGGCCAACTACATGTCAAGAAAGAAGACAATGGAGATTAACCCTAGAGAACCCAATCATGGAGGAGCTCAGGAAGAGAGCTAATGTAGACAAGAATGACAAGTCAATGAAAGACCTGGTTTTCTTACTGTTTGAAACTACACTCATTCTTGGTACTAGACGTGTCATCCAACGCCTAAAACCCACATACAATGTCATTAGGGGCTTCTATATGGTTAGGATTCTAGATGGACAATATATAAAAATGTGATTTGTATATAGTTTCATCTACAACACATACTTGGAATGTAATTCAAAGAAGCATGCTCAATTTTTACGTCTTAAACAAAATCAAATGAAGTTTAAAACTATTAACAAATCCATGTTTTCCTTGGTTTGTGGTTGTTTCATTCTGATTCCCTAAGCAAAATTGACATTAGGGGCGTGGTAGAAATTAATATTAAATATTGTTCATATGTTTGTTTTTTCCGACAACCAGAAAGTTGTCGCCAAAAGTGTTAGCGAAAACTTTTTCCATGCCAACTAAAAATTGCTACAAAAAGTGTTAAATGAAGCTTTTTATTATGAGATTATTATAGTAACTATGTTGTGATTGCTTGCAAATAGACCAGTATCAGTGGTAGAAGAAGGTATAAATGTGATGACAATTTCTGGACTTAAAAATCAAACTTTGTTTCGCTTGTATCATCAAGGAACTTTTTTCTGGGGTCGTGGTACACATGGCTTCAGCTTGGATCATCAAAAAGTTGGGGCCGTGCTTGGATTGACCACAAACCAAGCTTCACACTGTTTTTGACAATCATAATTGCTTGATAAACACAACATTAACGACCAAACTAGATGCTTTGCATTTTTTTGAATTAATTTTTCACTCAATTAGACTATTAGATTCTTCTAAATAAACAATGTCAACTTTCTTTTCTGGCATTAGAT
>JAOXJP010140004.1:0-13376 GCA_025762735.1 Platanus orientalis | reverse complement strand
CAACACTGATGTGTCTGACCCTGACAAAGAGCAGTGATGAGCGTTTGTTAAGGGAAGCGCTCATAAACCGATCCCTCCAAGTTCCTATTCTCCCTATCCAAGACCCCCCCGACCAAGATAGCCAACCTTATGGTGAAGGCGTAGCGACACATGAATGTCGAGGACGCTCTCAACGCCAGGCGAGAACGAGACGTCGGGCCCAACCCACAGCGCGATAAGAGAAAGCGGGAGCAGCAGAAAGCCCCTAGGGAAGATAGAGGTCCCCAGGCGAGAGGAGGCGACGGCCAAGGAATCAGACCATGGGTCAACCTCCCCCAAAGTAAGTTTCTAAACTACACCCCCCTCAATGCACCTGTGGAGCAGGTATTTGTTCACATACGGGATGACCCTAGTGTCAAGTGGCCCGACAGAATCTATGCTCCACCGGAGAAAAGAGTTACGATAAGTACTATCGTTTCCACCGGGACCACGGCCACGACACCAATGACAGTTTTAACCTGAAGGAACAGATCGAAGTTCTGATCCAAAAAGGCCGACTGCAAAGGTTTGTCGTAGGACTGCAGCAAGTTAAACGTGAGAATACCCGTAGAGACCCCTCGACTCAAGAAGGGAGAAGACCTGAAGGTCCCGTTGGGGAGATACGGGTGATATCTGTGGGCTTCGCAGGAGGAGAGTCCAGCTCAGCCAGGAAGTCGTACGTGAGGCAAATTCATGTGGAAAGGAATCTACATCTCGCGACGATAGAGAGACCAGTGAAGCAGCTTAAATTAGAGTGCCCACCCATCACCTTCTCGGCAGAGGATGCCCAAGGGGTGAGCTAACCACACGATGATCCATTGGTGGTAACATTGGTAGTTTCAAACTATCTCACGCACCGCATCCTCATCGATAATGGCAGCTCAACAGATATTCTTTACCTCCTTGCCTTTGAGAAAATGGGAATCGGGCGAGACAAGCTCAAGCCTGTCTAGACACTGTTGGTAGGATTCATAAGCGACCGGTTGCTCTCGTTGGGAACAATCAACTTGCCCGTTACAGTAGGTAAAGGAGAACTTCTGGCGACCAAAGCAGTAGATTTCCTGGTGGTCGACTGCCCGTTAGCCTACAATGCAATACTCAGAAGGCCTGCGTTGAACCAGTTAAGAGCGGTCACATCAACATACCATCTACTGATGCATTTTTTAACAGATAAGGGAGTCGGAGAGGTTAAGGGGGATCAAGCAGCTGCCAGGGAATGCTACATGGCATCACTCAAAGGAGGCCTGGGTAACAGAGAAAATATGTCCATCAACAGCCTAGAATTCCGAGATGAGGAGGCTTGGGTATTGGAAAAGCCGGGAGGAGAACTGGAAGACATTGTCCTCAACCCCGACATGCCTGACAAAACCACCCGGGTTGGATCAGACCTGCTAGGAGAGTTCAAGGACCGGCTGCGAGACTTTCTTGTCAAGAACTGAGATGTGTTCGCTTGGACACATGAGGATATGTCGAGGATAAACCCCAGGGTAGCCATGCACAAGATGAATGTCGACCCGACATCGAGGCCTATCAAGCAAAAGAAAAGAAATTTTACCCCGGAGCGCAATCAAGAGGACGCGAAAGAGGTGGAAAAGTTACTCGCGGCCAGTTTCATAAGAAAAATTTACTATCCCGACTGGCTAGCCAATGTGGTGATAGTGCGGAAGCCGAACGGAAAATGGTCAATGCGTGTCGACTTCACCGACTTAAATAAAGCATGCACAAAGGATAGCTTCTCGCTCCTGAGGATTGACACGTTGGTGGACTTGACGGCAGGCCACCAAACCCTCAGCTTCATGGACGCCTTCTCAGGGTATAACCAGATCAAAATGCACGAGCCCAACTGGGAAAAGACCGCCTTCATCACCGATCGCAGGCTCTATTGTCACCAAGTAATGCCCTTTGGACTGAAGAATGCCGGAGCTACCTACCAAAGACTAGTCAACAAGATGTTCCAGGATCAGATCGGAAGGAATGTCGAGGTATATGTAAACGACATGCTGGTGAAGAGCCATCAAACCAAACAACACCTCTCGGACTTAGACAAGACCTTCTAGACATTGAGAAGGAACAACATGAAGCTCAATCCCCACAAGTGTGCTTTCGGGGTCTCAGCCGGGAAATTTCTTTGGTTCATGGTGTCCCACAGGTGAATAGAGGCCAATCTTGAAAAAGTAAAGGTGATCCTCGATATGCAAGCACCCAGATGCACAAAGGAAGTACAGTGTTTGGTTGGGAGGGTCGTAGCTCTCAGCAGATTCATCTCTCGTGCTACTAACAGGTGCTTACCCTTCTTCCGTCTACTAAGAAAGGCCTTCCATTGGGATGAAGAATGCGACAGGACCTTTATCAAGCTCAAAAACCACCTCAGCCACCTGTCAATGATCAATCAGTCAAAACAAGGGGAAGCACTCTACGTGTACCTATTGGTGTTGGAAACAGCGTTAAGTTCGGTTCTGTTAAGGGAGGAGGATGGGGCACAGGCGCCCGTGTATTACATAAGCCGAGCCTTCCGAAGAGCGGAGGAAAGATATCCAAAGGCAGAAAAAATGGCTTTTGCTTTGGACGTCACCGTTCGGCGATTAAGACCCTATTTTCAAGCCCACACCATCTGGGTCCTAACAGACCAACCACTCATGACGATACTGCATAAGCCCGAGACCTCGGGAAGACTAGTAAAGTGGTCGATAGAATTAAGTGAATTCAACCTCGAGTACCACCCTCGAGGGGAGATTAAGGGCCAAGTCATCGTCGAGTGTACCCATGACCAGGACGTTAAGCCCGGGTCAAAGGTCACACCTCAAGAAGGAACCGACTAGGATGAATGGGTCGTGCATATGGATGGATCCTTTACTAATGTTGCCGCAAGGGGAGGGGTCGTCCTGATCACACCAAAAAATGTGAAACTCGAATATGCCATTAAATTTGGGTTCAAAGCGACCAACAACGAGGCTGAGTACGAGTCAATGATCGGGAGGCTTCGTCTTGCTCGCGAGCTTGGGGCCAAGGAGGTAAAAGTCAAGAGCGACTCACAATTGATGGTCGGGCAAATACAAAGGAATTACGGGGCGAAGGATGATCGAATGAAGCAATACCTTGCCATAATCGAGGAAGAAAAGTCCCAATTTAAACGCTTCATCATTCAACGAATCCCTTGGGAGGACAGTGAAGATGTCGACAGGTTAGCCAAGTAAGCGTCGTCCGCCTATGAGGACTTGGCCGCAGGAATCATCTTAGAACACCTCCCTCAACCGAGTATCAAGAGCAAGAAGAAAAGGAAGGTCAACATGGTCAGTCCCACGCCTTGATGGGCTAACCAGATAATAAAATACTTAAAGGATGGGCAACTACCTGAAGACAAGGAAGAAGCCAGGAAAACAAGGATGTGGGCCAGTCGATATCTGTTACTTGATGATGTCCTCTATAAAAAAAGTTTTACGCTCCCTCTACTCAAATGCCTGTCCGAGGAGGAAGCCGACTACGTACTCTGAGAGATTCATGAAGGAATATGTGGGAATCACTCGGGAGGTAAATCTTTGGCCTACAAAGCAATCAAGGCCGGATACTATTGGCCCTCCATGCAGAAAGATGTCGCCCTCATCACCCAAAGATGCGATAAGTGCCAACGGTTTTCTAACATCCCCAAGAAACCGACAGAAGAGTTGACACCTATAGCAGGCCCGTGGCCCTTCGCACAGTGGGGGATCGACATAGTTGGGTCGCTCCGCAGGGGAAAGAAGCATATGAGATTCTTGGTGGTAGCTATCGATTACTTTACTAAATGGGTAGAGGTCGAGGCCTTGGCAAAGATTACTGAGAGAAACATCCAGGACTTCACTTGGAAGTTCATTATTTGTCAATTCGGTATCCCCCAGGTCATCATTACCGACAATGGGACACAATTTGATAACGCCCAATATCGAAAATTTTGCGTAGAGCTTGACATAAAAAATCACTTCCCCTCACCCACTCACCCCCAAGCCAATGGCCAAGTAGAAGTCACCAACAGAACCCTCCTGAATATAATAAGGAAAAGGCTCAAAAGGTCAAAGGGCTTGTGGCCCGAGGAACTCCCGAGTGTCTTGTGGGCATACCGCACCACTATGAGAATCCCCACGGGGGAGACACCTTTCCCGTTAGCCTTCAGAACCGATGCAATCGTACCGGTGGAGATCGGGATGACTACACACCGAACGACAAACTTTGACCCAGAAACAAGCAAAAAGGGACTCAGGAACAACCTCGACTTGCTAGAGGAGAAAAGGGACAAGGCTATGCTGCAAGTAGTTGCTTACAAGCAAAAAAATGGCTAAATGCTACAACTCTCGGGTGATGACAAGAAGGTTCACTGTTGGAGACCTAGTGCTCAGAAAGGTCACCCATGCAACTTGAGACCCGACAGAGGGAAAACTCAAGCCAAATTGGGAAGGGTCATACTGGGTGACGCAATGTAATAGGCCTGGGACTTATCACCTCGAGACAATGTGAGGGGAGCCTTTACCACATCCTGAAATGTAGAACATTTGAAAAATATTATCAATGAAAATCAAATTGCAGTACTAACTATCAAAATGTTTTGAACTACGTAGGGTTGATAACGGTCATGAGGATGACCCCTAGCCACGAGGATGGCATGGCCTTCAACCTCTCAGGCTACAAGACTAGCTCAGGGTTAAACAACTAACATTCAGGTCACGAGGATGACCCCCAAGCCACGAGGATGGCACGGCCTTCGGCATCTCAGGCTACAAGACTAGCCCAGGGTTAAACGACTAACCCTCAGGTCACAAGGATGACCCCCTAGCCATGAGGATGGCATGGCCTATGGCCTCTCAGGCTATAAGACTAGCCAAGAGTCAAACGACCAACCCTTAGGTCACGAGGATGACCCCTAGCCACAAGGATGGTGCGACCTTTAGGCTCAGTCTACAAAGAGCCCCGAATCTTCATGACAAGCGACCCCCGACTTAAGGAAATACGAGGCAAAGAGGCCTCACAAATCAACCCCAACCTCACCAGAAGTGGTCATACTATCGAGTAAGTGTATATACACCTTCCCGCATGTATTATTAAAACCCGGGCTGACATGTAAGCATCCCCGAGGACAATAAATAGCAAAGGCTTAAGCCTGCGAAAGTGACGTAGGGAATCCTCACATGCCGAAACACCTGGCTGACTCAACACCGAAAACCTTTTTATTCAATTAAATTGCATACGTTCGACATTAAAGTAATCGACTATGAGGATTCCCGGTTCCAAGTAATTGTCGTAACTATAAACGGCCTACTCCATATTTCACGTCTACTAGAATAGCGACAAGATAGAACCTCTACGTGCCGACGCCCGAGAGGCGTCTATTGCTAAGCCTCGAGAAATAGGGAACCGCCCCAGGGACATTAACACTCGATCAGGTTCTTCCCTACTACCCGTTAACCGCGAAGAGTACACGAATGACACAACGCTCACATCAACACTTAGAAATTCAAAGAAGTTAGAAACGACACAATTAATAAAATATTTTTGCATTTATATATATGTAGAATTTACAAAAAAAAAAAAAAAAAGGTTTCAGTCCTAAGACTGTCCCTCGGGGTTGGCATCCCCCATTACAACATCTGGGACCTTGGATGCAATAGTAGGCGCTTCGACTGTCCCCTCGACCATCTTTTCCTGGCCCTAGACCGCCTCTCCCTCTTGGTCCTCAGGTTCAGCTCCTCGGGGCTGGAGGGACGAGAAGTCAACATTTGGGAATCGCACTAACGCGACCTCCCTGAACTCCTCCCACCCCTCCCAGAAACAATTGGCTTTGATGAGGTTAAAAGCGTCCGAGGCTAGGTATTTTGCCTTGGCCTCCCGGGAGGCTTCCTCCCGCCTCTCCTCCCTCTCCGCCTCGAGCTCTAGACGTACCCGTGTCGAGGTCTCCTCCTCTACCTTCTTTCTTATGCTCTTGACAGCCGCCTTAAGCTCAACCTCGGCCCTAATGCACTGATTCCTCTCAGCCCTGAGATCATTCCTAGCACGGGTGGTCTCTGTCTCTGAGTCCCGCAATCGAGCTACCAAGTTCTCTATGTAGGCATCTTGCTCGGTTGCCTTCTTAGCCAGGCTCAAGCGCCCTTCCTCCAATAGTTGCAGCCTCTCCTCAAGGCCAACAATCATTGACTTGGCCTCCTCCTTAAAAGACAGGTAATCATTCCTGGCCTTGGCGAGGCGGTCAAGATTATTTATTCTGACCTGCTCGCAATACTTGTACCTCTTAATGGAGGCAGCCATTAGAGCCACAGACTGTAAAAAAAATAATAATAATAAGTAAATAAAGGGGGGGAATGAGAAACTAACTTTAAAAATAAAACAATAGACTGATCCTCTTAACTTGGCCATGTAGTGCATCATGTCTCGATGCACACCAGTCGGGGAGAGCCGCTTCCTTAGATACTCAACGTCGGAGGCAGGGACTTTGTCCAGAAGAAAGCGCCCTTAGCACCGGTCCTCAGTAGCCAAGAATCAGGCCCAAGGATGGAGTCGTTAGGGTCCTTGATCGGGAGCAGATGTAGAGAGTGCAGCATCAGCAAAATGGTCCTCGACCGCAGGGGAAGAAGTCGGGGGAGCAACTAAAGTAGCGAGGCCGGGGAGGTTGTAGAGGCCCGGGTCTCCACGCCCGGAATCATGGAGATGACCAAGGAAACGGCCTGATGCGAAGTCGCGGTTGGAACCCTACTTGAGGAAGGGAGAGAGCGACGCTGAGTATCCTCGTCCAAGTGGACGATGGGGATCGCAGTGGGAGTCGGGGGCACAGGGACTATCTCATAAATGGCAGTCTCAGAAGATCCTCCAGGGATGATATGGAGCATCCTCTTCTTCGCGGCCGCCCCCGCTCAGGCTGCCGACGGTTGGGGAGCCTTCTTCACCCCTGGGCTGCATTCCTGATTTTCTTGGCCTTGCCCAGAAAACTCTTGTTGGTCTTTATGGCTACATAATGAGAAAACCCGAGGTCAGAGCATAATAAAAAAAAGAAATGAAAATGAGAGGAAAGGAGGGGTGTGGGTGTATTACCAGAAGGGTCAGGGCCAAACCCACACTCAAAAAGCCTGACAAGTGTGGCTAGGTCCAAAAAGGCGTGGATGGGAAAATTCACGACCCTACTAATGCGATCCTCCTCATCAAACGCCTCGCCTGTTTCAACAGCTATACATAAAAAAAGGTAAAGGAAAAAGGGTAGACATTAGAGACAAAAAAATGGAGGGGAAAAATACACACGACAGGAAGAATGACCACTTACCTATCGGGCTGATGATTGATTCCCAATGTCGGTTGAACTTCACCTCCGGTACCTCGCCCGGTGGGCATTCCCAATTCTCACCTGAGACAAAAAAGTATCGGGTCTTCGACCCGTTACATGAACTCGGGAGTTCCATCACCAGTCATTGGTGGGTCCCGACTAGCGAAAAAGAACCATCCCGGTTCTTGTTCTTTCATGACATAGCAATGAAAGAATTCACTTACGGTGAGGTGGTGCCGACCTTGAAAGGTCAACTCCCACAGCACCATGCACCTGATGGCTATCCGCCACACATTGAGCATTAATTATCCGGGTCCCAGCCCAAGACAGAGCAGCAGTTCCTTGAGGAACCAGGGAACGGGGAACCTAAGGCCCACCATAAGGGCCTGCTCATATAACGTTATGTTATTGCCTGGCGCTTCAAAAGCCCTGGCCTCCCCCGGGGCAGTGAAGATTACCCCCTCAGAGATTTGATAGGACGTCCGGTACCAGGTGACGGTTCTCGCCCCCAACTCGGAGGCGTACTGGACGGCCTTGAAATCCTCTTTGGGAGCAATCTCCCTGGCCGCCCCCGTGAACTAGTCGAGGCAAGCCCGGTAGCCTGCCCTAAGGGAACTTGTCAGACTTCCGAGAAGTCATTGGCCCCATTGACCATCCTGTCAACGGTATCCCTGGACACCATCTATTCTAAAAGTAAGTATAAGAGAAAAACGAAAAAAGAATACGACTGTCGGATGGTGAAAACCCCGCAAAGCCAACTGAAACAGAGCTTAGGGAAGACAGTAGGAGCAGAGAAGACACTGACGCCAGCAAACAAACAAAAATATGTGATGAAGAACCTAAGGAAAGAGTTACCTTGAGAAAAAACGATAGCGAGGATGCCGAAGTGGCAGAAAGCTACTATCAAAGCAAAAACTGGCCACCGAAAAAGAGCGACTGAGGCGAGCTACGGTTTATGAGGACACTGGGATGCGCCGGGAGCTGCTGGAGGTAATCAACAGCAAGAGAATGGAGATGAAGCAAATAGAGAAAAACCTTAGCACCGGAACAAGTATTTATAGAAGGCCTAGGAAAATTTCGACCCTACACGTGTCATGAATCCCATGGTCGGCGAAATAGACCGGAGAAACGATGACGCGCACAAATCTCAAAAAAACTCAAACATTTGAATTCGATTGTCGGATTAGTGCGGGATGCGAGACGACATGACAACTGACATGACCCGTAATTAATGCAAGCGTACGCCCCCTCAATTACCTGCACTCATTGAATGCGAGGTAATCATGAGCCCTCATCCCCAGAGGTTGTCTCAGTAACTAAAGGGACGCACAGCCCATGCCCGGGAGTTAGATGATGGTCATAAGCGCTTCATATTCTCGTGTTTCGCTAACTCAACCTGGGAATAGGGGCCAACTGATGGGGTACCCCAACTTAGGACCAAACCCCAGTAGTCTACCCTTTGCCTAGCCCTAAACAGCTCGCCCCAGAGGGTCCCGACGATGTCCTAGAGGAGATGCATTCACCCGGGCTCTCGACGAAGGAACCACAAGACTCAAATTCTGGTCCCAATGCCCCATAAAATTCTCTACCCGGGACATCCAAGACCTAGAAGGCCATTCGGTCCTGGGAACCTAAAACCCCCAACTCCCAGAGTCGGGCTATCCTTTTTTCGTTGGAATACTAATACCACCCGAGACCCCAACCATATGAAACCGCACCCGGAAACCGTTACACAAATCGCATGACATCCGCAACAAATTTGTCAGTAGGCCTACCAAACCTAAAGAAAATGACAGAGAGGACAAAAGACAGGAAAGACGCGGCCAAGAACGTGAGCAATAGTATCACGCGAGAACGTGGGCAACAGTGCCACGCAAGGACATGGGAAAGCGACTGGCAAGATTCACCTTGATACGCCCCCAGCCCAAGCCTATAAATACAAGTATTGCTACGTCTACCAGGTATAGGATTTCAGAAACCCTAGCAAGAGATTTATTTTAACTTCCCCCCTACTCTTTCTGACTTGACCGTCGGAAGACTAAAGCCGGCACCCCACCGATACTAGTCCCCTGACCTTTTCCTGGTCTCGTGTGTGCAGAGCCCGCCTTGCAGAAGACCGGGGTCGATTGTGGACCGTCTGGCTGGTGTAAAGGGAGACTTGTTTTCCAATACATCATCACCATCAACAAGGTCATTCAGCAGTAGATTGCTATTTTAGGATGGATGCCTCCTTTCAACGAAGTCATTCATCCCCTGCTTCTCAATCATCCGCTTTTCAATTCCAGCATCAAGCACCTCGTCCACCTGTTGTTGCTCATTATGCTCATAGTATGATGCCTCAATCTGTGCAAGCATTCAACACTTTTGGACCTACTCTAAGTATGATCCCTTACACACGAGAGAAGCCGGATCCTCCGTGGTATCTAGATAGTGGTGCTAGTAACCACATTACCCCTAATCTGAGCAATCTGTCTCTCCACTCACCTTATCATGGCTCCACCAAAGTTCAAGTTGGGAGTGGTCACGTTCTTTCCATTCAACACACTGGCTCGGGTATACTTTCCACCTCTTCTGCTAAGTTCAAGTTACAAAATGTTCTACACGTTCCACAGTTGTCTGCAAATCTATTATCTGTTCATCAATTGGCAAAAGATAATGATTGTATAGTCTCATTTAATGCTAAGAATGTTGTTGTTCAGGACAAAAACTTGAAGAAGGTGATGTTTCACGGGTACAGTAAAGATGGAATGTATCCGATCACCAGTCCTCCTATTACTCAAAGTTCTACTAAAGTGTTTTTTGCAAGAAAGCAAGCTCAGACTGTATGGCATAATCGCCCGGGACATCCAATAGCTCGTGTTGTGAATTCTGTTCTGAATAAGCTTCATTTACCTCATTTTTCTTCTGCATCTTGTACTCATTATGATGTTGCTAAGTCACACAAAACTCAGTTACCTGTGTCTATTACTCTTACTAAATTTCCTTTTGAACTTCGACATGCTGATGTATGGTGTATCCTCAATTACTTGTTTACTAAATTCATCAAGCGTTGATGATTTTACTCGGCTTTCTTGGTTATTTTTGCTTAAACACAAATCCGAAGTTTGTTCTATTTTCGCAAATTTTAAAACTCATATGGAAAACTTGTTTTCAACAAGGGTTAAAATCCTCCGAACAGGTGGAGGAGGTGAGTCTGTTAACAAGAACTTGAGTGTTTTGCTTGCAGCTTCTGGTATAATTCATCAAGTAGTCTGTCCATATACACCAGCTCAAAACATAGTTGTCGAGCCAAAGCATCGACATATGGTCGAAACTATAGTCACTTTATTACAGACAGCATCATGCCTTTAAGTTTTTGGGGAGAGGCGGATTTAACAACAGTTTTATTTGATTAATAGGATGCCTACGCAAGTTCTGGATGGATGGAGCAGGCGTATCTTCGACTGTTCAAGACTCTGCCTGATTATGAGTTTCTTCGCGTATTTGGATGCACGTGTTATCCTTGGCTTCAACCGTACACCATGAACAACCTCCTGGTTTTATTGATTCTAAATGTCCCAATTATGTATGCTGCCTACAGAAGGCCATTTATGGCTTGCGACAAGCGCCCCGTGCTTGGTACTCTAGATTATCACAATTTCTACGCTCTCTAGGGTTCAATGAGTCACTCTAACAATTCTCTCTTCATTCGACATGCAAATCATTCTATAGTTATTTTATTAGTCTATGTAGATGACATTCTTTTGACTAACAGTGATACTGAGTTTATTAAACGCATCCTTGAAGCTCTTAATTCTCAGTTTGTGATGAGGCTACTTGCTCCCCTCAAAAGTTTTTTGGGTATTGATGTCACTTACAATTCGCATGGGATAGTTTTGTCTCAACAATCTTATGTAGCTAAATTACTTCAAAAGGCAGGTATGGCAACCTGTAAACCGTGCTCTACACCCATGTCTGTCAAGAAAAGTCTGTTGGCTGAAGATTCTCTGTATCCTAATCCTTATTTGTATAGAAGTTAGGTGGGAGCACTACAATACATTATGATCACAAGACCCGATCTTACTTTTGCAATAAACACTGCATGTCAACACATGCAACACCCAAGGAATAGTCATTTCCAAGCTCTTAAACGCATTCATCGATATCTTGTAGGCACACATACTTTGGGTCTTGTTTACACATCTGGTCCCTTATTGTTGAGTGGTTATTCTGATACGGATTGGGCGGGAGATTTGTCCAATCGCAAGTCAATGACTGGCTATTGTGTCTATTTAGGCAATAACCCGATTATGTGGTCTTCAAAGAAGCAAAATACCATCTCCAGATCCTCCACTGAAGCCGAGTATAGAGCATTGGCCTCCACAGCTGCTGAAATTTGTTGGCTTACAATGTTGTTTAAAGAACTTCACATTCCATTTGCTACAGTACCTGTGGTGTGGTGTGACAATAAGTCCGCCATTTCTTTAGCCAATTATCCAGTGTTTCATGCCAGGACGAAACACATTAAAATCGACTGCCATTTCATTCGGGAAAAGATTCTTCAATAACTTTTATCAGCTTGACATGTGTCATCCGAAGAGCAACAGGCTGATATTTTAACAAAACCGTTAGGGTTGCATAAGTTCATTCAGTTCAGGTCCAAATTTAGACTGTAATCCCCTCTAAACTTGAGGGAGGATGATAGTGTAAACCGTGTGTAATGGACACATGTAAGTAGTCAGATAGTGGTTACTTGGTTAACAAGTAAAAGAAGGTTGACATGGTAATTGTAACTTAGAATATAAATATCAATGAGAAAAGCGCATGAGGGTGAGGGGTTTTTTCATCCTAAGCTTTGTCTTCTTCTCGTCTGTTTCTTGCCTGCATTTCTTGTGTTTTGCAGAGTTCAACAAATGGGAGTCTAAGCTTGAAAAAAGGAAACATTTAAAAAATATCTCTTTGCTATTCTGGCTACTATGACTCAACAGAAACAGGTATAGTTTTCAATGGCTACTATCCTGGATAAAATTTATCATGCGTTTGAATTACTTTGCAGGATATGGGATCAGATGACGAGTGAAAAGTCAAGTGACTCCTTTTTGACCCAATATGGATTTTTTGAAATTCTGGGATTACAAGGAATGGGATCAGTAATTCATGTTGATGCAGCCTCACCTCTAGACTTCTCCCCATGCGCAATTAATGCTGTCGCCCACAGTGAGGATGGCTCCTGGAAAGGATCGGTCATTAGGAATGAGGATTGGATTCCTCCTTCTGAAGCTGAAATGGAGGTAATTCTCATGGGATTGAAGTTGGCCGGCCATTTCACAATGGAAAATGTGAAATTTTGTTTAGACTCGTTAAAGGCAGTAATTTCTGTCAATGAGGATTTTATTTCTTGTCCTTAGCAGGTTAGACATACATATATGTGGTATGTAAAGCTATGAAGAAAAATATCCCTATAAATCAGGTGTGTTTTGTAAACAGACAATATAGCAGCCAAGCCATAACTTGGTCAAGTGTTGTTGTAGGTGTGATCCTCTGCAGGAACTGGGTTGTTCTCACTGTTCTTGCTAGACGAGTCTTCAGGGTCGTCTTCGTAATGATATACAATTTACCCCTAAAAACAAAGTGACGACTCTTATAGGGTTGGGCATAGACCGGGCTTGGGTCGGGGTTTGGGACTGGTCCTCATTAATTGATTGGGCCTCGGTTCGGGCTTTGGGTTGATCAATGAATTTAAAAAATAATAATGTTGAGATGTAGGTTTGAACTCTAGACCTATGTTCAAATTTTCAATTTTGATGGATTATTCATCACGAGGATTAATGAAAATTTCCCTAGAATGCTTCAAAATATTATAAAAATTATGAAAATTTTGATGTGGACTGTTCTGAAAATTTCAATCTATGTTGAGCATGATTACACACACTAGACTAAAATAACTATTTAGAGCATTTAAGTCATGTACAAATAAATTAAAATAATATACAAATGGTTACTAGTCATTTTTTTTAGACAAATGGCTATGAAACATGTCATAATTCATCTTAAATTAGTCATTTTGTAAACAAACTTTATATAACAAAGTTATACAATAGTT
>JAOXJP010139993.1:0-13377 GCA_025762735.1 Platanus orientalis | reverse complement strand
TATATATATATATATATATATACAGACACACTTATTAGAATAATAATATGTAGAAAAAAAAAAGAGTCCAAAAGAATATCGTTTTTTATTTTAAATGTAAAACCCCTCTCTTAAAATTAATAGACTAGAAGATAAAATTTTGAGTTTTGACAAGCTGAGCCGAGCCAAGGCTTAGCCAAGCTCATATCAATCTTAACGAGTTCAGCTTGAACTTGATACCTTATGCTTGAGGGAGGATTGTGTCTGCTCCCCTAAAAAACCGCTAACCTCCTCTCCCTGTTAGGGGGTGGACACAGCGCTGAAAAGTGATTTACACTTTTTGGGGGTATGCATTTCACTTTTCGGTGCTGATGTGTCCGCCCCCTGACGGGGAGTGGAGGTTGGCGTTAGTTAAGGGGAGCGGGCACAATCCTCTTTGCTCATGCTTAAGTGAGTTTGAGCCTAATTCTTGTGTGTGACAAGACTGAGCTGAGCTGGGCTATGTTTGGCTTGTTGACATCCGTACATAATTATTGATTTATTTTAAGTTACTATATTGTTCTATAAGCTTAATGCCCTTAAGCTGTTAAATTTGGGCCCCAGCTTGAACTCGGTAAAAGCCCACTTATTTTATAATGGGTTGAGTTTGGCCGTTCTATGTGGGCTGAGTTTGCGTTTGAGCCACGTATTTGTTAAAAATCTACACATCAACATGAGATAAGGGTAATCATGGCCCAGTACAGTCCAGCCCCACTAGCAGACTATTTACTGAAGCTCAATTTTGTTCCAAACCCCTGACATCTAATAATTAACAATTATTTTTAGATCTTACCAAAAAATAACTATCTTTAAATATTCTAATATATCGTTTAGTTATTACCGTAATTTTTAGATACGAACTAAACATGGGTGGGCACAAGACTCCTAAACGGGATTAGGGTCCTTATAATTCTCCACGTGCCTCGTGTTCAAACGATCTAGACCTACCAATGAGTCTGTGGCCAACCTGTGGTTTAACTGGTTTACTTATAGCCTGTTTGGCAGCCACCAGTAATGTAATAATTTCATTTGAGTTTCTCTAGGCATTTGTAGCCATGAGATGATGGTTTTGTATGTAATGAACCCATTCAAATTTATACTGATTTATCAAAACTACAATTAGAAATGAAGTTATCTTAGGTTTTTCTATAATAGC
Organism: Platanus orientalis; assembly: GCA_025762735.1. Classification (NCBI taxonomy): domain Eukaryota; kingdom Viridiplantae; phylum Streptophyta; class Magnoliopsida; order Proteales; family Platanaceae; genus Platanus; species Platanus orientalis. The sequence continues at coordinate 12,203 of JAOXJP010139993.1, read as the reverse complement.
GCAAATCGCTGCAAATCTGAATGATTTCATTACAAGCCATCCTGTGGTTACAAAAGCCTTGGGAAACTCAAATGAAATGATTTCATTACAGGTGGCTGCCAAATGCAGCCTTAGTCAATTTGGTTAGTTTTGTTATTGAACTGGTAAAAGGATTCAGTTTTCAATTTGAGACGAACCAGTGAAGGGTGGGTTCCAATAGAACAAGGTCTAACCCAATGGTCCAACCAGTTTCCCCACGATGTGATTTTCTGTTGAAATTAACCAGACGAAGAATACAAGGTAGATAAAGTGAAACAATTGTTCTGTAATAAAAATGCCTCCGTAGTGTATATGATGAATTATAAATAAACATGTGTTGCTTTGGGGTGTAAAAGGGTCCAAAAAAGTGTTCAGTTGAAAAAGTAAGTGGTCAATAAAAGACATCAAATTCAAACACACATAATGTGCCAATCATTGGCACGTACTCAGAGGTCTATCTCAAAACAGACCTCAATGAAATTAACCAGATGAAGAGAATGATACACTCAAACCTAAACATGTCTTTGCCAACTAACAACGTGGGTGGGTAGGTAGAAGAAAGATAAAAATAAAATAAAAAACCTAATTAAAGCAGATTAATCTGCATACACAGGAGATGGGACATGTATCCTCAAAAGTGAATTTTTACCCTTTTGGGGAGGATGTCTTTCTCCTGCGCTGACAGATATGTCTGCATGTAGGAGAAGATTTTTTTCCTCAACTAACAACCTCTAGGGATGCGGGTGTAAATCCTGGAATTCCTGTAATATTCTTGCCACTTGGATCCCCTGTAGTGAAATCTGTAGTAATCACCATGGGCTGACACGTTACAATTAATTTGACTTTAGTGCCTTTAATTTAATTCATGTATGTATTTAAACCATTTTACCCGTAATAAATATGACACTCAGTCCATGGTGATAGATATACAGGTGATCCACCCATCACAAGGTTTGGATCCTGTCCGGTCTCCTTCTGACCTGTCTAGCCTAACAGGTTGACACGTTACCAAAAAAAGAAGTGGGTTTTAAGTGGTTTTTCAGTACCTCCTTTTTGTAGTGACATGTCAACCTGTGAGGTCAGACATGTCTTAACATGCCATAAGGAGGCCACTTCCAGAGACAAAGCCAGGATTTTCTTGTCACAGGGCAAACCAGAGGATTATGTATGCCCCCTTAACGGGCCAACGATGTGCCCACAACCGGCAAGTGACATGTCACATGGAAAACATGAAAAGCACCCCCCAAAAACCGTGAACCAGATTTTTCATATGTTGGCTGCTGTTTCTGAGCACTCCACTTAAAGGGCATACCTAATCTAATCCCAGGGACAAGGATTTTTTGGTAGGGGGACGACTGTGTCATAGCTTGACAGCACACCTAATCCGATCCTAGAGGAGGGCAAGGATTTTCTCATGAAACAGCTATAACTGATACAGATCAAACATACTATTTTGTTTGACCCGTTGTCATTACAAGTGTACTCACACATTCCCTTGTCCTTTATGTCTCCACCATTGGATCCATCACAACGAGGATGAATCTTTTCCAGCCGGCCTACGACCTGTTAAGGTCCTGTCTAATAGATGACATTATGTTATTGGAGGGAAAAAATGAATAATAAGTTTTGAAAAATGATTTTCAGATTTTTTTGACCAATCATGTTATGCCTCATGTTAGACAGGACCTTAACAAGTCATAGGCCAGCAGGAGAATATCCTTTCAGCATCAGAACATGCCAAAACTGCAGTTACCGATCTGAAGCAAATGTTCATTGATAAAAATGCCTCTGTAGTGTATACGATGAATTATAAACAGACATGTGTTGTTTTTGAGGGTAAAAGGATCCAAAAAGTTTTCAATGGTCAATAATAGGCATCAAAATCAAAACACATAATGTGTCAATTAATGGGATGCCTTTAGAGGTCTGTCTCAAGACATATTATCAAGTTAAGTCACCTCAACAATCAATCATCGATGGTTTGAATCGAGATAGGCATACCATCCGTCAAAGGCGTGGAGAATCATCATTTCCTAAGCTTTTGGAAATGTACAAGATTTTTTTTATTTTATCGTGCATTGATTGATTGACATATGATGTGTTTTTGAATTTGATGTCTTTTTACCCTCAAAACAACACATGTCTGTTTATAATTCACCATATACACTACATAGGCATTGTTATCACAGAGCATTTGCTTCGTTTCTTTTTCTACGTTGATCTCAAGCCGGGCGAACTGCTGAAATTGGTTTAAGTGCTGAAAAACCAATTAAAACGTGCTATCTACACCACTCCACAATAAATCATTAGGGTATTAGTTAACTTTGCAACCCTTTAACTAGACTATTCCTGTTTCCACTTTTGTTTTCATGAGTGTAAGATATGGAAATTCAAAACAAATTCTCACCCCCAGAGAGAGAGAGAGAGAGAGAGAGAGAGAGAGAGAGAGAGAGAGAGAGAGAGAGAGAGAGAGAGAGAGAGTATTGCACACTTCGACCATCTCCAATTTCTTCAACTTCTTTCCCACCACAAGCATTCAGTCTCTTCGAAACCATCGAAGGAAGTCAATCCATTGAAAATGAATTGGTCATGTAAATTATTTCTTGAGATATATCTTCGCCATAGACAATCTCATACACAGTGCAAATTCTGTATCATTTGTGAAAATATTAGGGTTTCAGCTTAAACATTGTCAGAAAGTCCAACCGGATGACTTGTTTGTGTTGAAATATAATAGATATATTAACTCTTCCCTTTCCCATCTCCTTTGGGTTTTAGGAGAAACAGTAAATTGCTTTTTAGATGGTATCAGAGAAGGTTTTAGGTTACAAGTTCAAATTCCTCCATGGATGCAAATATTCTCCTAGGCCTTGTACCTGGAGCGTTTGCTGTGAGATAATCCCATGCAATTGGATGAGAACGACCTATTGATTATGAAGTATATATGTGGATGACAATAAAATAATTAGGTGCATAAGAAAAATTTGAAAATCAAGGATTTCTCATTCTTGGCCACTAAACAACTTGAAAATTATTTACTCGAGAAAATTAACCAAGAATCATGAGAAAACTAGCCTTTCACAACAACCAAACAAGGCCTTAAAGTAATTGTTGGAAATGGTTGAAAACACCCAGATTTTTCTGTGTAAAATTTGATCGGGTGGCTATGTTTGAGCTAAAATAAAAATGGGACCTACATGTCTTTTAAGGTGGGTCCACATGGGTTTGTGTTCACCTCAATGAGGAGAACAACACCATATTGTTGGATGTTCAAAATTGTCAATGTGTGAATAAGAAATTGTCTCCAAAAGTGACTAGCTGATCACTGGTGAAACTAGTAAAAGTGTGAAATTTGATTAGTCCTACATGGACTAGCCTAGAAATTTTTGTGTGTTTATATACATTAATGTTGAACATAAGTTTGAGCCCCAAGGGGCACCACCATTTTGTAGATGGGGGAGGACCTAGCCAACATGGGTCGGACCTATATTTAAACACACACACGTGCCGAATCAAACTAGGCCGGGTTGGGTCAATAAGAAAAATAAATAAATATAATTTTTATTAATATCTTTTTTTTTTGCTTTCTCCCACTCTGTACGGACATGTGGTGTCTCTTAAATCATCCCCTTTTATATATGTCTGTTCCATACGGATGTGTAGGTAGCTACTAGATTGTAACTATTGGTCATTTGTGACTGTTCAAAATCAAAGGTTGTCTTTATACTTATTTCGAACAGACATGAAAAATCTATAAATAAGAGGTCCCTCTATCATTTTATTCATTCAATTTTCCGTCAAACTAATAGTGTCATAGTGCATCCGTGCCAGTGTTAATGTAGGAGAGAGGTACAACACAAGTTGGTTCGTCAGACACATATTATAGTGCTGCTTCTATGTGTATAAGATCATTATCCTGGGAGACAGACGTTCAAATTGACTATTAGCACTAGTACGAGGGACAAATCTATCTTAAAGACATAGTGTTAAACACTAGTCTTGATCTATTTAAGTGAATGTTTGATCATCCGAGTTAAATAAGTATTTTCATTTATTTGATTCAAGTATTTTTATATTTTATAGTGTCGTGCACATTTATGTAGAATACTAAAATAACAATATTAAGATAACAATAATGCTTGGAGCTTTAATAGTTGGGTATATTTTTTTGGCAATGTAAGAGTGTGGTACTAATTAGTCCACTAATTATTGTACCAAAAAAATAGAAAACAGGGTTCACTAACTTTATTTCTTTTGATAAAAAAAGCCTAGCCATTATACATTGATATTTTAACACATTAATAATATTCTAGCCAGGCAAATAGGTAGGGCTATAATTAATATAGATATTTATCCGAATTTGATTTGTATTTAATCCACTTAAAGCAACTAGGCATATATGTGTATCTAAAAACAAATCAGCGGTTATAAATTAGTAATTATATTATAATATTGTATGTCTTGTTACAATGAAAATACTATGTAAATAAATACCCAAACCCTAACTATGTCTTGTTACAAATAAAAACTATTTAAATAAATACCTAAACCCTAACAATAAAAAGCTTGATGAAAGGAGCATTGATGTGAGCATGATATTGAAATAAATGAGAAGTTGTTCATGTTTGTATCCATTACCCAATTAAAATTCAGATACAAATATAAGTCATGTTTCAAAATATGCATATTCATTTAAAATATTCGACTGGTATCCAATTATCTTAAAAACTGAATATGGATCCAAGGTAAACCCACTCCATATTCGATCTGTACAATGCCACAAATAAGTCTATTGTTACTAAGCCAGCCACCCCCAATATTTTGTACATGAACAAAGGGGTCAACCTTGGAGGAAGAAAAGAAGAATTATCAAGCTAACCATGTAACCTTGTATTGGTAAGCATATGTTTGGAATGTGTCCCTTAATCAAATCTAAAACTCCCATGCCCTTCTTACAGCACATGTGAAAATCCAGTCAGGTCTAAAGTCACATCTGCCCACCCATTACATTATTTGAGCAATACAACTAGAAAAAACTTGCTTCCAAAAGGTAGCTATAGTGTGACAAGTATTATTTAAGCTTCGTTTTAAAAAAAAAAAATTGAGTCCTTTCTACTGCGAATTCACAATCCATCTTAGCTTGGAATCATTAGATAAGTGTCATGTTCAATAAACAGGTGGAGAACCCGATCTATGGCTAAGTCCCTCCAAATACTTAAGAGGACAGATATTTTATTTTTCACTTCAACAACTAACCACTTGTCATTAAGACATTTAAATGAGAATGACATTCAAAGGAGAGAGTGGAAGAGAGGAATACCCATTCTCCAATTCAAACACGAAATGTCTCCTACGTACGTAACTTTTCATCACTCTTCATGTACAACATCAACTTGATTGAGACCCACCCAAGATATGTGGTTGTCTAAAGACCATTTCTTTACACAAATAGATTTAACTATATCTACACTAGTCTTCTTCCTTTCCTGTTGGTGAAAATATCAACACTACTCTTTGAGCATTTATTTATTTATTTTTTAAATTTTATTTTAGGCCACTTCACCTGCAGACTGATACTTTTTAATGCAGGACCGGTATTATAATCAAGAGAGTAGACATCAACTCAATTAACTGCAGAATGCTGTCAGATTTATCAACCGCAATACCTCTTTCCTGAAGAGGTGATGCCACCCATACTAGGAAGAATTGGCCCGTTATCTACTTCCTTTTTGTTTCATGACAATTTACTATTGATTTCTGTAAAATTCTTAGCAAACTCTTAGATTGAGGATTATAGTAAATATTTGAAGGATTTTTAAGAAGCATATGATTTAGTATTGGTAATATAATAATATTTATTGTTATTTTTGTATTATTAAACTGCTCTTATTTCTTGATAAGTTTTGAATAAACATATCTAAGAGGTCATAAGTTGAGAGAGATTAATGATTTTCTATAGTTACTTAGTAAAGTTAGAAGTAGATATAAGAGTCATCATGAATACTAGCTTTGTTAAGAACCTTTAATATTTGTAACTTTTAAAGTTTTTAAGTATAAAAATTTCACAACAAGAGCTTTCCTACACTGGTGATTGACAATTTTCATGAGCTTATCGCTTTGATGTTTCAAGAAAGGATGTTTAAAAACTTTAAATATCAAGGATAAGAATCAAACTAAGCACTTCTCCTTTCAAAATGAACATTGAACATTAATGGACATTGTCATTTAAACTCTTAGAATGGCAGCTTGGTCTGATTCCACACTTTTTTTCTTCATGAGAAAAAGTGAAAAATGCAATTCACTTTTTCCTGTTAATTATCTCTGCCACCTATTAGACAGGACCTTAACAGGTCATAGGCCAGCAGGAGAAGATCGTTTGAGAGGGTTAGCATGTCATGACTTATTAATCAACCAACTTGCCAAAAAAAAAAAACAAAAAAATGTAATTACTTCTCACCCAACTGCCCTGCTCTTACAGTCTTTTAATGGCCCACAACCGTATTCGTCTTAATTATGCCAATAGGTACAATCTCACCTGTCATTCTCACGATTTTACGAGGAATAATCTGTCGGTGTGGATCTCAGGAAATTCGAACTCCTAGAGATAACTCCTACACTATTTTTCTTCCTTAAACCCCAACCGTACTGACACGTGGCAACGACACACCCTTTTCATGATTACCTGAAAAGAATTCCCGCGTTAAAACCATGAATCCGTGTTGAGCTACTTCTTTCCGGCTTTTCCCACGTGGCAATCATCTAACAGTTCAAGCTACAAGAAACAGTTCGACTTTTAACTCCTCTTCGGCTATATGTTATAGAAACGCCACAAAATGATTCATAAGAAACTCCTGCAGTTCCCAGCTGAGTCCGATACGGCGTTGCGGTAAAGGAAGGGAGCGATACGACACGTGACGAGACCGAAACGGTATGGTTTGCTTCTGTTTTCTAGTGGATCAGAAGCGGGTGGTGAGAAGCAGCAAGCCGGCGGCGGGGACCTGTTCCCGGTGCGGCGGTGGGGCTAGTGTTGCCGATATGACAACCGCGACGAGGTTCTGTTACGTCCCTTTCTTTTGGAGATCTTGGAGAGCTATAATGTGTACATTTTGTGGAGCCATTCTTAAATCTTACAGATAAATATATGACACTTCTGCCCATCTGAACTTATATATATATATATATATATACACATTTTAGTTTATGATATTTGGGGTTGTTAGAGCTTCTGTTTTTTGTTATTTTCTTGTTAAGGTCGGAAGTTCAATACCCTCTGGAAGAGATATATTGATAGTTTAGAAGTTGGTTTGCTCTCTTTGGAGTCTGGGTCTTCTACAAAAAATATAATCTTTGGGATGCTTGAAATTAACGAATACTGAAAATTTATTCCTGTAAAGAAAGAAGTAGAGATGAGATTTATAGTTTCAAGGTTTATAGCAAGGAATGAACAAAAAAAAAAAAAAAAAAAATCTGTAAGTTTTCTAACTCTAGCCTCTCCTACAATTTTAGTGTTTTAGGAAAGACAATTAATTACTTCATTTAAGATGGTATCAGAGCAGGTTTTAAGTTGCGAGTTCAAGTCTCCCGATGGATACATTTGTGGACTCGCACCTAGTTCCCTACATTCATCGTCCTGAGTGTTCCTCCCAAGACAGATTTATTATGTAAAAAAAAAAAGGCCTTTCCTCAGTTCATGCCTGACCGCTTTATTCGGGGCTCGGATTATGTGCAAATGAATTTCATGAGAACCGTGAAAATGGTGTTAGAGGGGCTGACACATCAGCACCAAAAAGTGATTTACACTTTTTAGGGGCTTCTTATGACTTTTCAGTGCTGATGTGTCTACACCCTGGTGCCATTTTCTCGGTTCTCATGAAATTCATTCTCACCTAGTTTTTCCCCCTTATTCAAGAAGAAATAGTGGACGTAGGAGTGCTACAGGCTGCTATAGGGTCCCATATTGAATCATTAGTGTTGCCCTATGGATTTGGTAGGACAATTTAAAGATAGTCTAAACTAAGAAAGACATTAGGGGCCGACACATTAGTGCCAAAAAGTGAAAAGCATCCCCCAAAAACTTTTTTGGTGCTGATGTATCGGCCCCTAATATCATTCTTACTTTAGGTTAACTTTAAGTTATCCTACCAAATCCCAACGCAAAATTCCTCATAAATGGCTTTAAATTTTCGTTGAACCAAACCAAAATTGGTTTGAAAAAAAAAATTTATTAGCATTTCAGTCAAATTTGACGATTTTGATTTTGATATTTTATCTCAAACTATTTCTAAATAAAAATATTAAAAAGTTATATTTTTATAACTGTTGGTAGGTCATTTTCGTCATTAAAGGGTGTAATTTAGTAATCTTGGACCCTCTTGAATTAAACCAAAAACACTTTATACTAACACATGTTACTCTTAGGGATACAAACTGAAAAATAATCATCAGAGTGTTGAAATGAGCTCAGGCTGAGCTCGGATAGCCAAACTCAAGAGGCTCAAATTTAATAGTCCAATAACCTATGAGTAAAAAATGCTCCTAAAGGTTAAAACTGTAATTGGGTGAAACTAGGGATGCAAGTATCCGATTATTATCCATATTCAGTTCATATTTGTGTCTGTTTAAAGCAAATATGAACCTATATATGTATCTGATCCGTTTAATTAAATATCTGTTAAAAAAAATTATCTGATTATAAATGAACCAAATACTATATATATATATATATATATATATATATATATGTGGGAAATGCATCTTATTTGAATATGAACCTATGTGTATCGTATTTGAATAAATATCTGTTTCTTGAAACAATATCCGAGCCGAATTCTGATATACTAATATTTGTATTGAATTCAACTCAATTGGACCTTAGGTGAAACAAACACAAAACCCAAACTTTTTAGTAAGTGTAATATATAAAAACATTATATAATTAACTACATTTATAAATAGGGAACAAATGTCCTGTCCAAGATTTGGTATACATGACACCAAGGGATGTCATATAGAATAAAATGGCTGAGAATATGCTATATAGAATAAAATGGGATGGAATTTGAAATTTCATCTAAATCCCACTTATTTTATTCCATATGACGTTCCCTAGTGTCCTAGACATTAATCCTAGACAGGACATTTATCATACATTTGTAAGACGTTTTACAAGCCAAGCCTAATGTAACTCAGTTTAGGTTAACCAAGCAAAACAAGCTTAATTGGAGGCTTGGACAAAGCTCTGCGAGCTTCAAACAAGGCTCAAACTCAATTCACGACCAACCAAGTTAGCTCAGCTCATTGACAACCTAATCCAAGCCCATCTGATATTTTCCTCTCCTTAAAAGGGCCCAGGGCCAAGTCTATGCATCCCCTTACTGTACAAATCCGGAGGGAAGAGGATCTAATGGCTTTACTCCTATCTCATATGGAGTGGTTTCCAACAAATGACTTTGAAGAAGGAACAATTAGAAACCAATGTGGTGGTTGACCTTCCAACTGAATCATGGGCACTTTCAAAGCTTCAAAACCATTATCAATGGGCGGCTTGCCAAGAAGCCCCCATTGCTTCTCTTAATGTTTTTGTTTGGTAGGTGGGTGAAAGGCTCTTTTAAGACGGTGCTATGAGTAAATTTTGGGTGTGAGTTTAGTCACATGCATTCTTTGGAAGTTACCTCTCTAAGGTCATAAGCATTAATGTTAGCCATGTGAAATGAAAGACCCAAATGGTTGGGATAAGGCTTTGTTGCTGTTGTTGACTATGTGAAGATAGAAGATATGTTTTCGTTTCGGTTTCAAAATTGCCATTTGTGGAGGCAAACATTTAAAATTTTCTTCCTTATACAGCCTCCCTGTTTGTTCATATGTCATGAATGTAGGCCCTAGGTGATTTATTTCCTGAGAGATTCATAGGTCGAAATTTCTGAGAAGGAAGTATCTGGAAAAGCACTCGCCAATGGAATGTGAATTGTTGGATTGGAATATTATGGGATTCATGCCAATACGTGAGTGAGTATGGGTGTCAAGAAATCCTAATCCAATGGTTAACAATTGTTTTAATTTGGCATTATAAAGGGCAGATTAAAACTTAATTGAGAATAGGTGGCTAAAAGAAAGCACCCCAAAAAAAAAAAAAAATTTATAATATTATATATCTAGGAGAAGATGGAGGCACTGAACAAAAGAAGGAATTTTTAGAATTTCGAGTGGTGTAGGGATGAGGGTTGAAATGGATTTTTTAGAGCTAAATGGAGTCTGAAAGCTCCAATGGATGACAATATCCAACATTTTAAGGGGCTTGTATCATTCATGGTTTGGATAGGAATATGTAGGGAAGTTGTACGTACTTTTAGAAAATTAATGTGGGTTTAACATATTTAGGGTTTTAGGCTTAAAAAGCGTGTGGGGAATTAAATTCCATCTTCTTAGGCGGCAATGAATCTAAAAGGGGTGCCATTAATGGAATTTGGTTTATGGCCATTGATAAGCAATGTTGAGTGGCTTAGGGCGTGTTTGGCAGCCACCTGTAATGTAATAATTTCTATTCAAATTCCGAAGGCATTTTTAGCCATAAGGTGATGGTTCAAAATGAACTCATTTAGATTTATATTGATTCATAAACTAAAAGTTGAAATTATGTCATCTTAGGTTTTTTATAAAATGAATTTGATGATAAATGACAATCAACCGTCACATTATGGCTTCAAATGCCTTGGGAATTTGAAATGAAATGATTTCATTAGTGGTAGCTGCCAAACATGTCTTTATTGGTTAGAGTACGTGGTGCATGGTTTTGATTATAATCCCTTTTTCTGAATCGTACTTCAATTTGTATGTTTATAATTATATTTGAAAAAAAGGAAAAATTAATTACCAAAAAGAAAAGCAAAATGAATGCAATAAATTGAACCATCCGTGTTGCAGAAGTCCTCATAAAGACACTTGGTGATCAATTTTAAAGTTAAAGGTATTAGGTCAAATTGACCTTAGGTTATTCACTGTGGTTAAAAGGTTGTTTAACTCCTTAACATTGGTTAAACTACCTTTTCACTCCCTAATCTTGGTTGAACTACTACTTTTATCACCTCATGTGGCATCGTCCTAGATGAAAACAAGAAAGGATCTGGACTCTTTGAACTGTGGTTAGGGGTGACAATGGTCAAACCGATCTGAACTTTGTTCTACTCGGCTCAGGCTCGTCACAAGAGGATTAGACTGAGACTTGGCTCAAGCTCATCACGAGCCTGAAGTGCCTAGCTCAGACTTGAGTTGTTAAGATTTAGCCAAGCTCAGCTTAGGCTCGCCAAACTTATGCTTACTGCATTTTTTTTTAATAATCTCATGCTTACTGCTTCATGCCCAAATCATAAAGCCCAATAACCCTAAGCCAAACCTGCTATATAAAGTCTAAAGCCCACTAGCCCATAACTGAAAAATCTTATTGACTATTTCTTTTCCTTTTGTTTTTGTGGTAATAAATTCTTAACTAGAAGAGTCTCTAATGCCTCCACAAGAAAGATCAATACAAAGAGTCTTTTCCAATTGATGGGTTACCATATTTTCATATCTCTTTATACAATGGAGTGAGACCTTTTCAAAACAAGAACATAGAGATTTGCAATCATTAACAAAATTTGGTGTGTATGAGGACTACTCGGGATACTCTACACTTGTTAAACTACTCTTAACGTGCTGCTGCGATTGTCTAGAGTGTGAGATTCTTGGCTCTTTCACTGGGGAGATATATTAATTACATTAGAGTTTAACACAAGTTACTATTTTTGCCCCTCAATAACATTCGAGTTCTATAATCTATAGGTTGGATCACAACCAATCTTCGTCCCTTTATTTCTTTTCATATTAATACATATTTTCAAGAATATTAATGTTAAACATAATATACAAATTAAGAAAGCAATTAACAATAAGCTTTGATTACTGAGTTCAAAGTGGTCAGCAAAGAATCAAGCAAATTTATGATTTGAAGATTAGTACTGTTCAAGTTGCTTCTATCATTTCTTCATCCTGGTCACCAAAGACCCGGTTCAAAATCATGGCTAATCTGACTCCACCCTGGGCGACCCGTTTGGCTACGATTGGCAGCCTTGAATTAAAATAGTCACCTGCCAATACACAAAACAATAATTTGTTATCCCCAAAGCCATAATCCAAACAATTTATACCTGGCC
>JAOXJP010139992.1:0-27376 GCA_025762735.1 Platanus orientalis | reverse complement strand
TATATATATATATATATATTCAAATCCCTCAACATCCGAGCACAAATTACCACTTTCTTCGGTAATCACATTATAGACACATAATGCTCTCACGTTAGCGTAAGTCATCAGGTCCAATAAAATTACAAGTCAAAAGATCAATTAAGAAAAGTAATGGAAACACGATTAAGCTGAAGAATCCTAATGACTGAACATGTTAAAACTCTAAAATTGCATGGAAGAACAAGTCTTTCTGAAGCCTTAAAACTGAATGTAACATAATTTCCTCCTCAGAGATCTAATTTTTTTATCACCGATTTTCAATCATCCCATAACAAAATAGAAGACACAACTTTCCTATCTATCTACATGCAAAATTCGCAAGCACTAGATGGAGAACGCTATTAAAAGGGATGATCAGCAAATTCAAAACAGAACGCACTAAAATCCAAGTTATTCTCTGAAAGAACCTAATTCAAGTATTAAAATATGTATTAGAAACCACAATTCTCACCGAATTATCCAAAATTCAGTCACCACCAATAATCCAATCCAATCAAATCTAATGAGAAACCAAATCTACCGACCAAAACAATGAATCAGTTGAAACTACAACGGATCTTCACCATATTAATCAAATAAAATGGGGAAAAAATCGTGGATACCTGGTAAGTGTTGTCGAATTTATCATACATGAAACGGGTGATGATGCTGGTTTTCCCCACGGATTGATCGCCCAAGAAAACGAGCTTGTATTTGGCGAGAGGAGAGACAATCGCCATGGATTCTCCTTTTTCTATCCTTCTCTCTCTCTACCTCGCAAATTGATTCTTCTATCAAAGAAATGAGATTGAGATTCTCGCAGATCTGAATCTGAGAAACGAAAAGGGGAGAAGCGAAAGGCAGCGGGAGAAAGACGTTTTTGGTTTCACAAGGAAGGAAACAAGAGATAGAAACAACTAACCGCCAATTGCGACGAAGAAGGCCAGTCAAAAACTTCAAACTTAATTCATTGGCTGGTTATTTGTGCCCCGGCCACGTGTAAAGCACCTATGATTTGATGTCATGCAAGTTTTTTTACAATAACGTCCTCGCATATTTATACGTGTTCTCTTTACGGCATGGGTCGACAGTAACCTAGAAATTAAAAAAGCATGTGGTTGAAGGGGAAAAGATCTGCTACAGCCAAATTTGTTTGTCCCCTTATATCTCCACACCACAGGGTAACACGTGATAGTTTTGTAAACCCCATTTGTATCCATAAGGATCACAAATATCTTGTAGGGGTTTAGAAGACGCACACATACCCAAAAAAAAAAATAGTGATTTTCACTTTTTTGAGGTATGTGTAAATCTCCTAAAGCTGCAAGATTATTTGTGATCAGGAGATGATCTCAACTGCATTTTTGTGGGTACCTATTTTTTTCATTTGAAAACTGCTTTTTAAAACTTGTTTTTACAGTTTTAACCCTATGCACCCCATCTTTTGTGTGGGGGGGACCTACAAATTGGGTGTAGCAGATCCTTTTCAAGTTTGAATCATCTCCAGTACTAATCCTTCATGTGATCCCAAATTATACCAGTTTTTGAGCCATTATAAGAAAGAAATATAAGAATTAAACGAGTCTTTGGAAATAAATCTTTCAATTGTGTCAAATTTTATCCTTTGAAGAAATAAATCAATAAATTGATTTTTGTTCAACAAAAAAACTTTTTAGAATTGCCTATATACGGTCCATCCTTCGCAGCTAGAGTTATCAATGAGCCTATTCAACTCGAAGCTCGACTCGCCATGAGCTGAGCTTGTTATAATATGGACTGTCGGCCTGTTTGCTATATCTTCAGCCTTTAGGATTAGGGTTGGCTCATGGGGCATTGGGCTTTAAGATTCAGGACTTGAACCTGTAAACTGAAGTTAGGCAAGTCAGTCAGGCCTTGGCACCTTAGGCTTGTGATGAGTCAAGCTCAGCTCAATTCAGCCAGCCTGTTGACACCCCTAAGATGAAGATGATAGGATGAACTGAAATGGTATTTTGTAAAGGAAAAAAAATTTCTGTGATGGCAAAGTATCAGTAGTGTTTATGGTGAATTATAAGCTGACACATGTGGTGTTTGGGATTAAAAATAAGGTGTTCAGGTGTAAAAAACAAAAGACCAAATTCAAAAACACGTCATGTACCAATCAATGGCAGGCCTTCATAGGCCTGTGTCAACACAGACAATCATACTCTCCTTTCGTAAAAAGATAAATGATCAAATAGGAATCTTAGGAAAAAGATCTTATAGATCTCTTTCCATCTTTCCCTAATGTCATATTATTGTAATCTGTTTTTGCTACTGCTCTAAATTCATACATACCATAAGATATGAGTAGTGGTCCAGTGGAAAGACTATGGCAGCCACATGAAAAACGGTGCGGATTTTGTCCGCCTCCCTACAAACACCTTAGGTCCATTGGGCATCAGGGGGTTGATACATTAGTGCCAAAAAGTGATTTACACTTTTGGGGGGCACTTTTCACTCTTTGACGCTGATGTATCCACCCCCGATGCCCAGCGGACCTACTGCATTAGTAGGGAAGCAGACCAAATCCACGGTGCATGGAAACGGGTGGTTCAAAATCAAATTTGATGGGACTTCCTCTACCCAAAGAGAAAGGGCAGGCGCATTGGGGTATCCATACGTGATTTAAAAAGGCAGACTATAAGTTACCGAAAAAAAAGAGGCAGACTATGGTTATGAGAGCTGAATACAAGGGAGTAGTATTTCCTCAAGGCCAAACAGATCTGTTGGGACTTCAAATTGCTTGGAGGAGCTAAAGCCTGAAAAGAATATTGGTGGGTTGCCTTCTAGTCATATAAGATTAGGCCTATTGTCAAAGAATGCTTCAAACATTTTATTTTTTTAATCCATTAGACACGTAAGAACAGCTAGAGTAGCTCAAAGAATTGCTGCTGGACATAAATGTGAACTCTCACACATGGATTTTTTGCCCCCTATGTAGCTGGAAAGAGTCCTTTAGATAAAGAAGGAAACACAAAAATTGTTAGACAATTCCAGATTAAGCTTGACATTTTTAACCCGATTAAACCGGGTTGTTGTAGACCCGGACCTGGCTTACTCGGTTTGACCCATTACTAGTTGAGAGAGTCCCATCTTGGTCATGTATTTTTTGTGCCATATATATGTTGTACTCCTGAAAAATAAGAAAAATACTAGGATAGAAAAGAATAAAAGTATGTGGCATTACAAGTTGCAGTAGTTGCTGTTGTTTGAGATCTTAATTAAAGTATGATTTTTGTTTTTATAGTTGTTTTTTCTTTAAATTCTTGTTATATAAGTTGATTTTTTTATTTAACAAGTCAATAGGTCTAAGGTTTTCCAGATGTGAGTATTTTTTTTGGTAGAAAATGTGAGTCTAAATTGAAATAGGTCTAATATTGATTGGTGGGTTAAGCTTTTTTAAGAAAGTCTTACTTATTAGTTTATTTTCACTCTCGTTTCCCCCTCTTGCTTTCTATGTACGAAGCTTGGTGGTTTGTAACTACTAACACAAATATGGTAATGGAAGGACCATGGTTCATATTTGCAATCTGATTGGGATCATGTTGGAAATAGCAGTTCCAATAATTCTTTTAATACACAATCTTCAAAATCAAATATCTCGACTTTATAAAATCAAGAACCGAATGAACCAAGTCAAGGAGGTGTTGTTATTGTGTTTCTTGAAGATAGTCGAGGCCTCCCACTTAACTATGTAAGTGAGTGTGCCAAACTACCTCCAAGATACAATCAAGCTTGGATTTTACTCCTTGTCTCTCAAAGGACTTGCACTACCTGGCAGAGATGCATGACACCTCCCTTAAAAACTTATTGTCCTTTAGAATCAGGTGTTCAAAACGTGCATGAAAACTTACCTAAATTTTCTAAAAATTTTGGCAATCTCCCCTTATCAAGTTGATTATCATAGATGAAAACCATGTCATGAAGACAAGGGTAATACATTCAATTGAGTGAAGGTTCTCCTACAATAACACATTCGGATTGAGGTGATTTTGAACCCGATGATGCAAAGAAAAACTTCCCAAGTGAGCTGTTGTTCTTAGGGCCCTAATGGATTTAGTATCCTACAACACACCTAAAAAGAAAGAAAAATAGAAGAGAGAGGTCTTCTTTGCTAGCTTCCTTTCACCTTCTAGATCTTCTCCTTTTATTTTTTCTTTTTTCTTAGTTTTCTCTCTGTCTTATCCAATTCGTTCAACACTCGGCCAAAGTGGGTTTACAACCAATTTTTTATCATTTTATAGTGATGATGGGGTTCAATCCCATCTCACCAACCATCTATATATATATCCAATTTTTGGTAGACATCGCAACTTTGACATGGTGCAAGATTGTTTGATTGAAGAGGGGAGGTCCCAATCTCAAGGCAAAGAAGTTGAGTGTTTTAAAGCTTTAAAAGGAATAATGATCGAGAAGCAGGTGGTTTCTGTACTTTCGGATCAGCAGATGATAAGTGAAGGACCGATGAACAGAAAAATAGAGGGAAATGAGGAAAAAAGATTGGGAAAATGGTCGGGTTAAAAGGCAAGATAACCGGGTTTGGGCAAACCAATGGAGGATTGGGAAAATGATCAGGTTAGGAGGTAAGATAACCTGGTTTGGGCAAACTAATGGAGAAAACAAAACTGAACCAACCCAAGGTGCATAAAAGAGTTCAAAAAGGTGAAAATTTTGAACATGCTAGTCCTGTGGAAAGCAAAGGAGGCAAGAGAATTCTTGGAAGAGATGAAAAGACAGAAGAGGAGTTCAAGCCATCAAAGGAAGCTCGGGTGTTGAACCCTAAAGAAGAGCAAAGTGTCACCAAAGGAAAGCCTGGAGCTCCAAAGTCTAAAAAGGAGGAATTCATAATTGATAAAACAAGAAAAGGTGAGAGAAATAAGGATTGATATCAAGAGAAGGAAGAGAAAAAGTGGATATAAAAAAGGCTAAATCCTTACTGTCACGTACCAATAAGGATAAGGTAACCCAAAACTATTCTCTGGTTAGGCTTTTAAAATCAATTTCGAAAGACCATCTTTCACTTAAATGGTTAAGTTCCTTATTGATAATTAGCGAGTTAATGTATGTGTCTAGGAAAACAATAAAATGGAAAAAGGTTCAATTCTTGGTTATAACTAAACTTTCTAAGAAAGATGGTGGAAAGAGGAACAATTTATTGAGCATATTTGTGGAAAATTATTCTTTCAAATCTTGGATTATTCTTGTCAAGACTAAATTTTAGTTAGTAATTAGAATTATATTTGAGCCTAATTTGATAAAGTTGGTGGTAATTAGGTTCCCCCTTCCTATTTGAGGAAAGCACAAAAAATTTTGAAGGTAAGGAATCTCTATGATCTTGGTCATATTGGTCCCATTTTCACATGGATTAATAAACATAGTGGGAATAGATATATAAATGAACGTCTTAGCAGGGCAGTCATTAATGGAGATTGGAGAACTATCTATCATGATGCCTATATTGAAAACTTTTTCTCTCAAGGTTCGGATCACAATCCTATTCTCCTTGATACCACCCCTAAGGATAAATATAGGCATCGACCTTTTAGGTTTGAGTGGATGCGGTTTAAGGATAAATATAGGCATCGACCTTTTAGGTTTGAGTGGATGCGGTTTGAGCACCCAGAATGTGAACACTTGATTTCAAAAGAATGAGGTGATAGTTCTTCAAGTGGTAGATTTAATAGGATTAGAAATAGATTGTCCCATCTCCCTCCTATTTTAAAAAATTGGAATAATTAGGTATTTGAAAATATAAAGAAGAAAATTAATTATTGTAAACATGTTCTAGATTCCCTCAAGAATTCATTTCCTTCTTAAAGCAACATTAGAACAATCTATAATACTGAAAGAATTATGGATAATCTATTCAAAAAATATGAGATGATGTGAGCTCAAAAAGCTTGAGTCAAATGATTACATTGGGGAGATAGAAATACAAAATTCTTCCATTTGAATACTATGAATAATAGGGCTAGGAATAAGATAGTGCCTCTAAAGATGAGCATAGGAATTAGGTTAAAGGTCATAAAAAATCAACAAAATTTCTTCTCAATTCTGTTATAATCATTATTAGTCCAATCTTCATTCTATGAATAAGGTTGTAAACCATTGCTATCTTACTCTCTCTCTCTCTCTCTCTCTCTAAAGAATCCATGTCTTTCCTAAAATCCCGGTTTAGTGACAAAGAGATCAAAGCTATAGTTTTCTAGCATGGAAAATTAAAGGCTCTATGTCCCAATGGTTTTCAAGTTGGTTATTATCAAGAGTATTGACCCATTATTGGTAATGATATCATCGAAGTTGTAAAATATTTCTTCAATAACAAGACTCCCATTAATCACACTAATCAAACATTCATTCTCTTAATTCCTAAGATGAAGGGCATGGAAAACATCTCTCAGTTTAGGTCGATAAGTCTATGTAATGCTTTCTACAAAATTATTGTTAAATCTATGGAAAATAGGCTTAAAAAGAGTTTTTTCTGAAATTGTATCTCCTTATCAAAATGTTTTCATAAAATTTCATAAAATCTCCGACAATGTCATCATTGTTCATGAAGTTCTTAGGATTTTTAAGATGGATAAAACCCAAAAACATCATTTTGCCAACAAGATTGACATCAATAAGACCTATGATAAAGTGAAGTGGCCCCTTATTACAAAATGATGGAAAATATTAATTTCAATGAGAATTTGAGGGATTGGGTAAAAGAATGTATGAGCTTTGTCTCTTACAAGATTTTGATCAATGGTTCCCTAGGTTTCCAAATAAATCCTTCTATAGGACTTAAACAAGGAGATCCGATATCCCCTTTGTTATTTATTCAATGTATAGAAGGTATTTTGACTAGCCTTGTTACTAGGGAAAGGGGAGTAAAATTAAGGGCATCAAGATAAAACTCTCTCTCCCTCTCTCTCTCTCACACACACACACACACACACATTTTTTTGTTCGTAGACGATGATTATATTTTTTCCAAAGTCAACATGTTGGATGTGGACTATATTAAAGATTGTCTGACAGAATTTAGTTAGGCCTCGAGAGAGATGATCAATACTAAGAACTCTAATATAGTATTTAGTGCTAGAAGCCCTAAACTTATCTAAAGGATGATCCAAAACTCTCCAAAGATAAAGCTTTTTGGTACTAAAGGATCTTATTTGGGCGTGCCATCTTCCATTGGTAAGAATAAAGTATCCATCTTTTTCTATATTGAAGAGAAAGCCAAATAAAGAATTCAGTGATGGAAAGAAAAACCCCTCCCTTGTGGGAAAAGAGATCCTTCTTAAATCTGTTTAGTCAAGTTTCCTCATTCCTAAGATTATATATAAAAACCATCAATTCTACTTAGAAGAAATTTTGGTGGGCAAGTGGTGATATTGACAATAAAAAAATAAATTGGATTAGTTGAGATAGTATGAGAAAAAAAAAATTTGATGGAAGACTTGGATTTAGAGATCTTCGTGCATTCAACAAAGCTATCTTTGCTAAGCAAGCTTAGACGATGATTCAAAACCCATATGCTCTTTGGGTCAAGCTCCTTATGTTTATATACTTTCGTTGACATAATTTCTAGATTCTAAAATAAAAAGTAATTATTCTTGGGTTGGAGAAGTTTAATGTGTGGTAGAGGTCTTATTTCTAAAGGTCTTAGATGGAATGTGAGAGATGGCTTGAGCATCAAAGTGTGGGATGATCCTTGGATTCCCAATTGTCCAAATTTCATGCATTCTCCCCCATATTTGGAAAGTGTGCCATATTTTAATGTCAAATATTTAATTGATATCCATCAAAGAAAGTGGGTCCTTGAACCTTTTTGAGAATGTTATGTAGATGATCTCATAAAGAAAATAAAAATGATTCCTTTAGGAGTTACCTCTAGTCAGGATGAATTGATTTGGCACTATGATAAAAATGGGGAGTTCTCCATCAAATTTGCATATTATCATGATATATCTCCACAATCTTTACCACCATCCCCCATTCCCCTTCCAGTCCAATAAGACCTATCCCAAGACTTCCAAGACCAACTCAAATAGAAAAAGTTATAGAGCATTGGTATGTCTTCAAAGATTAATCATTTCCTTTAGCATTCTTGTAAGGATTCCCTTCATGTTAGAAAAAACCTAATAAGAAGAAACATTCTTGTTGATCCTTTATGCCCCTTGTGTAAAGAGGAAAATGAATCAACTCTACATTGCCTTGTTAAGTGTAGATGGGTGGCCTCAATTTGGTTTGCTTTCTCATTATCTTTACGCCCTATAAACTCGATCTTCACTTCTTTTAAGGAGTGGTTCTCTTCTTAAGGAAACATTGCAAACTTAAGTAAAATTCAAACATCATCTATCTTGAAGCAACAACAAATTTAGTTCGCATTTATGGACTGCTAGAAAGAATCTGATTTTTTAAAATACTAAGTTCAATCTTATTAATGTGGTTAATGATGCTTTCATGTCATTAAGGGAGATTGACACCATAGTGAAGGTGACTCCTCTAAATGCTATAGCAAGATTGATCTTTTGGGAGAAGCCAGTGTTTGGGGGTGTAAAGCTTAACTTTGATGGGGCATTTCTTACGGGTCAAGCTATTTTGGGTTGGGTTTTTATTGTGAGGGATGACTATGGAAATCTCATATATATTAAGTCTGATTATTTTATCTCTAAATTTGTTCTAGTGGCAGAAAGAAAAGTTGTTTGTGAAGGGTTTGTTGATGTTTTTGCTTTAGGCCTACGATCTATTGTTGTTAAAAGAGACTCTTTGGAACTTATTAGTTATGTAAACTCAATTTCAGCTCTCTGTCCTTGGAGGATAAGGAACATTATCCGAGACTATCATAAGTATGTAAACCTAATGGATCATGTATCTTTTGTTCATGTGTATTGATTTGCGAATGGGGTGGCCCATGCTTTAGCAAAGTATAGTCTATAGTCTAGCATTTCTAAATCTTGGGTGTCCTCTCCCCCTCTTTGATTGGAGTGGGCGATTATGTCTGATTCTCTTCACCCTTCAAGTGAGGTTGTTTTAGTTTAGTACATATTATCTTTCTTACCCCAAAAAATCTAGCCTTCTATTCGTGATTGGGCATTTTCAAAGGCGAGTTTACGGGCCCAAATACGGTATGACTTGTGTTACAAGCCTCATTTTGATATTTTCTGGTTATTGGGCCCTGATTTGGTGAGAGCTCATTTGGGGCATCGAAAAAAGAAATCTTGCAACCTTTAATGTGACAATGCACAATGCGAACTGCAAAGTGCATCTCAAGTGCCCTTCCACCCAAACCCTTACCCCACCCGTACCTGTACCTGTATTTGTGCTTGTGCTTGTGTGTGTGTACACCACTATATAGGACAAAACTTTCCAATATACATTACGTGGGTGGAGGTGATTTCTTATATTCTGCTTAAATTTTTTATCCCAACTTATGTAGAACTAAACTTTTAAAAACGAAAAAGTAAAATTTTGAAAACACACAATGCTTAAAAATGGTAAAATAGGGTATCTGTTAAAACATTAAAACACTTTCGTTTTCAATGGATTAGTCAATCCTTGAGGTTTATTTGTACCGATTTACATTAGATCGGCCGATTTGGATAAGGTTACTGTCCCAATCTGAGTATATAAATCATGGGCGGGATTGCCTAATGTTTCTCACATTCATTTGACAACATTTTAATATTTAATAGAAGATTCTACTTCCTCTTGAATAATCTCCATAACTTATAATTGCAAATTTTGGATAACCCCTCCAACCAAACTAACCAAGAAAATTATCAATTTAATATCAGCCCACATTACAAAAGACTGAGCTTAACCTCTCAAATTTAAAATAAGATTATAATAATGATAATAGCAATAGCAACAGCCTTACCCCAACTACACGAATCCTGTTCCATCATTCCACCATTCCACCATTCCACTCTATCTAAGGTCATATTTGCAGTAAAATCACAAACTGCCATATCTATCTCATTACTTCAACCCAAATTTAATAAAACTACCAACTCCTAAATCACTCAAACCCTATTTGATCTCCTTCTCTCTCTCTCTCTCCATTATATTTATTTAGGGGCTGGGCTCTTTTTTACTCTTTAGATTGATGTTAATAATTAAAAAGAACCACCATCCCCTTATATGAAGGCCTCTCATTAGACATGAAATATTTTGATTTGGAATTTTCTTGACTCTGATCCATCCACTAATTTTTTTATTTTGTTAAATAAAAGGAAATTTCATTAACGTAAAAACTTTATAGACATATATATATAGTCTTTTAATAATAGCTTGGAGAACCAGTCAAGTGGGTTTGATGTCCATGATGATGAATTACCACCTTTTACCCCTTTTGGCAATAGCATATGCCACCTTATTCTTATTTCTCCTAATATGTTTAAATTCTAAGATGTCAAAGTTGAAGAAGAGATTTCTGCAATCCTCCATGCATAATTGAATTTCAGCTGGGCAATCATCCATATTTCTTTCCAATTACTTGATAACCTATAGAAAATCATCTTCCACAATTAAGTTTTTTCTTCTTAGCGTCATTGTTGTTCGCATGCCCAGAAAAGCCGCACTAATAATGGAGATCTTAAACTTTTTCTTTCCACTCTAACTATAAACATTTATTCCCTTGAGTTGCACGCAACAACTCCTAATACCTGTTATTTACTTTTTTTATAGAAATCACGCCATTGAAACTAATCTCTTCATCAATTGGAGGAGGATTGTTACTATTCTCTTCGTCAGTTAGAGGAGGATTCAGAATCATCAACTCTCTTACTAATCTACACGCATTTGATAAGCCTACGTTTGGCAGTCACCTATAATGGAATTATTTCATTTGAGTTTCTAAAGGCTTTTGTAGCTACAATGGGACGGTTTGTAATGAACTCATTCAGATTTGCACCAATTTGTGCTTGATAACATTAGTCATTTCATTTTATAGAAAAACCTAAGATGAATTCATTTCTAATTGTAGTTAACAAATTAGTAGAAATTTGAATGAATTCATTACAAACCATCACCACATGGCTACAAATGCCTTGAGGAACTCAAATGAAATGATTACATTAGGTGGCTGCCAAACAGGCTATAAAAGTTACATCAATATTAAAATCTTTTCCTTCAAATACATTGATATTCTTCTGTTTCCATATATTCCAGCATATGATAGCGATGCATTCACATATCCTTATCCTTTCGTTATTATTTACTTTTTTGGTAGTAGTAACCACTTTTGTATCCATTCTTTAAAATTATCTATGTCATTTGCAGTTCCTCTAAACATAATCGAGATGTAAACCACAGCTTGACTATTTGTGGTCTCCGCCGCCGAGTGGTAGGATAAAAGTGAATGTGGATGCAGCCATTTCTGACAATCCCATGGGAGCAGCAGTAGCTGCTGTGGCCAAAGATGAACAGGGACAGCTGATTGGTTTTGCTAGGTTGAAGTTACCGATCCCCTTCTGCGGCCTTATTAGAGGCCATTTGGCTTGGCTTGTTGCTGGGTAGGAAACTCAGGATTGCTAAGATAATCATTAAAAGATTAAAAGTGACTCTTGAAGTATCGTGTCTATGATTAACTCTGATGTTTATTATTGTCCATGGTGGTGAACGTTTGCTTTTTGTATTGAACATTTTTAATCTTTGTTTCATGAACAGAGTGTTATGTATGTGGATAGAGGCCTTAACCAGGTTGCTCATCATATGGCCAAATCAGCTCTCCTGACTGCTGATGAACCTCTAGGGAATGGTGGAACAGAATTTGTGTAGCCGACCCCAATAATTGGGATAAGGCTGCTTCTTCTTCTTGTTCTTGTTGTTCTTTTTGTCGGTTTTTCCTGAAAAGATTCATCATCTCTAATTGCAAAAAGAAAACCCTCTAGTATCTCTGTTGCACTTGAAACCTGTTCCCGTGGGACAGGAACAAGGTCTGCAACTGTAGCATCCACTAGTCTAGTTATCAAGACCGGTTTGTCGGTCCCGACAATGCGACAAGTGTCAACCCAGCAGAGGCTGGATGAAACATCTGCCGGAGACAGTCGGTCCCTCCTTGTTATTCATTCATGTGATGTGCGTGTGCAATCACATGGAACTGGTATATCTTTGGAGGTCTATGTCCACGAGGAGACCCAAGTATTTGACTAACATTTTAACAATAAATTTAGCAGCAGCATGAGAACCACAGAGTCATCTAGTGGTACAATCCACAGTTACGTGGTTAGAAATGGACTTCTCGATTCCAAACTTGTTAGAAGTTGACTTCTCAATACCAATATATCCCAACATTCTCTCTGTTCTCTGAAATTCCCCCATTCCTTCCTGTGACAACACTTATACTTAAACGAGGAATAGAGCAAAAGCAATTCACCAACCCACTTAAACACTTATCCATCAGAGCCACACATTCACCTCTCAAGCATTTATTCAAACAAGGCGATAGTCTCTCCTCCTCATTCTATTTCTTCTACTTAATGAGCCATCTCTCTTAACAATCTTGTGGTAGAATAGGGGCACCATGAAGAGCTCTCTTCAGGTAGCTCTACCGCCAAGCCCTCTCAGCCCTGACCATGCTCACAACCGGAGTATTGTAATTCCAGCAAAACTCGTTGCAGTCGCCGAGAGCTTCGAAAAGAAAGAGCAGTCATGGTAATCACATTATATGGTTGTGTTGTACAACACATGTAGACACATTTTTGCCCATTTATTCTTGTTTTTTTAGTATTAGTTGCTTCTCTTGCAATTGAATTCTCTATTCTTGTTTGTCACTCTTGGATCTCTTTATAGCTTATACAACCCATCAGCAGCATTGTTACCATCTTTGCTGGCCTCTTGCAGGTTTGTGACTTCCAAAATCCCCACGGATCTAACAATTCAAGTAGGAGACATTATGTTTTACGCCCACAAGGTAAACCCTTCTCACCAGAGAATCTAATGGATAAATAGAAAATTCAAATTTCATGTTAGATTTCATGAGAGAGAGGGAGATCTTAGACCATGTAACCCATTTAACCATGTTGACTCATATTTGACCATCCATTTTTTCAATGTCTTTAAACCTGGACAGGTCTGGCTGATATGGTTTGGGATAATGTCAAACCAGCTTGAACCACCAAATCATACGGTTCAAATGACCAGACAATGGACAACCAAGCCACTTAATCACCCAACCGGGACTAAACCTAAATCTTTGTTTTCTGTTTTTTGATCTCGGGTCAGCTGTACTCGTTGGGTTGAATAGGGTCAGCCGGCCAGTTTGACTAGTTTTCCTATTCACTGTCAATGAAACAGTTTCCTCTGCCAGTCCTAGCCTACTTTCTTTTTTCGTAGTGTCATTTATAGACTTTCTTCATAATTTTTTCTTAAGCAGTATTCATTGGTATCAAGAAGTGGTTACATAGGTCGGCTTGATCTGCAGTCACCTCCGAATTCGAGTTTTGGGTATGAAATTAAGCTCGACAACTTCCCCGGTGGGGCAGAGACATTTGAGATCATTCTGAAATTTTGCTATGATCTCCCTGTAGACCTAACTCCTGCCAATGTAGCTCCACTAAGATGTGCATCAGAATTCCTAGAGATGACAGAAGAGTTTGAAGATGGCAACCTCATCTCCAAGACTGAAGCTTTCCTCACATTCATAGTTCTCTCCTCATGGAGAAACTCCATAACCGTTCTCAAGTCCTGTGAATCTCTCTCTCCATGGGCCGAGAACCTCCAAATTGTTAGAAGGTGCAGTGACTCAATTGCCTGGCAGGCCTCTAGGAGCAATTCAACAACTGGGGAATCAACAGATGATGGTGAATGGTGGTTTGACGAGGTCTCGACCCTTCGCATTGATCATTTTGTTAGGATCATAACAGCAATAAAAGCAAAAGGATCAAAACCAAAGACTATAAGTGCATGCATTATGCACTACGCAGAGAAATGGTTGCCTGGCATGGATATAGAGTTAGAAGACCATAAAAGAGATGGGTGTGGAAAGAATGAGTTGCAGTCGAGTATTTTGAGCGGGAATAGGCGGGATGGAAGTGTAGGCCACAACAAGGAGCAACGAATGATGATAGAGAGCCTAGTGAGCATACTCCCTCCCCAGAGAGAAGCTGTCTCATGTAAGTTCTTGTTGCGGCTGTTGAAGATGGCCATGGTGTATTCGGCAACACCGGCATTGGTTGCAGAGCTCGAGAAGAGAGTTGGGATGGTTTTGGAGGATGCCAATGTGAATGATCTTTTGATTCCTAGCTATAGAAATAGAGATGAAGAGAAGCTTCTGAAGTGAGTATTCACCCTACTCTTCTTTTCTTAAATCTGCTACTGCTAGAAACAACTGCATATAAGCTTTCTTTACTACTACAACCTCTACAATACTGGTGATCAACCTGAATTGAATTGGTGTAATTGATAGAATTGTAAGAAACCTCTGAAATTAAAAATGATAGATGTGGTTAATTTATGCATAATCTACTTAACTTGGAGAAGCCCTCAATCTGGAGAATGCACAATGCATGACGTCGAAGCAGTTCAAAGGATTGTAGAATATTTCTTGATGCATGAACAGCAACAGCAACAACAACAGAAGTGCGGGAATTTAGATGTTGGGAAGCTATTAGACAGTTATTTAGCTGAGATTGCAAGAGACCCGAATCTCTCCATCTCCAAATTGCTAGTTCTTGCCAAGGCCTTGCCTGCAAATGCTCGAACATGTGATGACGGTCTCTACAGAGCCATTGATACTTACCTCAAGGTATCCAATTCCTGAGCCCCTCTACTGTAATAAACCTGTTTTATATATAATAATCATGTGCAAACAACTCTGCCAAGGAATCTGATTAGACTAATGCTGAGTCTAATCTTCCTATCAGACTCATCCTTCAATAACTGAGCACGATCGGCGGAGGTTGTGCAAGGCAATGGCCTGCGAGAAACTGTCACTTGACGCATGCATGCACGCTGCGCAAAATGACCGGTTGCCTCTCAGAACTATCATCCAGGTAAATTTCAAAAGTAATTCTGGATTTCAAACTACCAGTGGTTACTGCTCTAGATATCAGCACCATCCAGGCCTACAAAAGAAGTCCCCTGCTTCCCATTCAGTATGATATATGCACGCCAATCAGTGATGAATCCCTCTTTGATTGTTAAATACCAAGAATATTATCAATCAAACCAATCCAAACCTTTCAATTTATAGTCCTTTTTTGGCTTTGTAAGCCAGCATCCATGTTTAAATCCTTAATGACATCACAATTGACAGACAATATTTATTGTGCACCACATCCCATTTATCATCTAGTATGAAATATGTAAGCATTTTGAGAAATTTAAGGTGATCCCAATAATAGTCTGCGGTCCATATTTTTAACTAGAGCAACTGATTTGGGCATAGCCGCATCCGTACTATCACTGTCAACCATTGGATCAAAATCTAGCTCATTCCAATACTGCAGGGTTGGGGCTTCATGTGGATTTCAGTCCGACGGCTGACACCTTGATGGCTCAATATGATGTTCGTCTTCAGTCAGTTTCATCTAATCAAAACCTGTAAGGCAGTAAGAATACTCAGCCATTTGACCCAGGAGTTCAATTAAACCTAAACGAAATCTGATCAAGGATGATGATCACATTCTTCAGACAGCCAAAACATTATAATTTTTCTTCACTGCCCAAAAGAATAGGAACAGATCAAAGTTATTAACCCTGTGGGTCAGTTTTTGCCATAGGTGGTCGGTAGGACCTATCCAACGGTAATCTCCATCTTCCCTGGACGTGAACCAGTGTGCAACTATGAGGATGATAACAGCATTGATGCCATCAGACTGTAAACTACCTTGCCTTTTTTTTTTCTTTTTTCCTTTTTGGCCCTGGTCAAGTTTTAAAACCTTTGGCACTGTAAATGTGCTTTATAAGCATTTCCCCATCAAAAGATCAAATTTAAATGACAAAAGAAGCCTGAACTTTTCAAAACATGTTTTCAAATGATCAGAATACTCTCAAGCAGATAGAACCTATCGATTGGTTGTCCACATTACAGTCTGTTGCCTGAGAAAGAGAAAATGATACTTGTAGGTGTTGTTCTCGGAGCACATAAAGATGAGGGCATCAATCCAAGAAAAGGGACCAGTTGCGAACGAGATCTCTCAACAGGAGAGTAGTCGGTCATCTGCACAGGAGATCAAGACCATCAAAGAAGAACTAGAAAAGGTAAAGATGGAGATGGCAGAGCTGAAAAAAGACTACTCTGAGCTGCAACAGGATTTCAAAAAGATACACAAGAAGCAAAAAAGTGCATCAAGTTGGAGTTCTGGGTGGAAGAAGTTAAAGAAATCCACCTTCTTCCATGGAAAAACTGTTGCAGAAGAAAATGGAGAGGTGCAGCAGATAGACAACCCAGTGGGTTGCAAAGTAAGTAACAGAAGAAGGGTCTCCATCCCCTAAGAGCTCTCAACACCATGTATTCTCTGTAAATACAAATCCAGCATAAAGCCATAAACCACATCAGCCCATGGAGTTCCTTCCCCAATCTTGGCTGGGTTTCTTCACATTAAACTTTAAAGTAGATCCATTAGTCTATGTATAAAACGGTCCGCCTAGGCATCAGATTTTTGTAGCTTCTCTTGAAAGTTTATTTAAGTTCCTGATGTGCCTTAGTACATTTCTTCTTTTGAAGTGGTTTTGCCAGAGCAAAATAATCCATTTTTTTATAACAGACACTTCACTAGAATTATGCATCAGATTTTTGTAGCTGCTCTTGAAAGTTTAAGTTCCTGATGTGCCTTAGTACATTTCTTCTTTTGAAGTGGTTTTGCCAGAACAAAATAATCCATTTTTTTTTATAACAGACACTTCACTAGAATTATTAGTTATCCACTTTCTGATAACACAGTCATCACTTTCTAAGAGGTGAAGTTAGACCCTACTCAACCTCTAACTTCCAGCAATGGAGCCAGCTCTTCTTGTCACAGATTTACTACACAGCAAACAATTGCATTATTTCTGTGGAAAAAATGGATTCAGTTAAGTATCAAATAATAAATGATAGATTAAGTACTATATAGGACATGGATTCTTCCCCTAACAATGGATGAACTGGCCTACAAAAAACAAGGGTCAATTCCCACAAACAGATAAATTTAATGCCTGTGCTATTGACTTTTTTGTCCTTAAACTATCTTTCTCTCAAATCTTAGAGATAAGATCCACATTTCCTTGCATATAGTCTTCATTTTGGGTTTGTATTATCAGCTTCCCAGTACTTAGTCATGTAATAATAACTTTGTCTGGATCATAGCATTGACCTGGACATTTGCCCAGGGTCTTAAAAATGGTGGACAATTTGTCATAAAATGGTAAGAAATTTCTTTATTCATATAATTTTTCGATCCTTTTGAACCTTATTACCAATTCGATGATTAGCTACAAATGCAGATCAGCGACAATTCTTCAGGTTTTAACTTCCACCCATTACCGGCTTTGGGTGCAAATGAACATCTATTCTCAATTTGCTTGGAAGGGCGTAATGATGCCAGCAATTCAAACATCATTTTAACACCTGAAAAAATAAATCATAGCATGACCTATATGTTGCAAAATTCGTGAAATACACTACCTGTTGGGAAAAAAATCCAAAATTATAATGATTATTAGTAAAAGGGAGAGAATTATTTTATTGTCTATGCAATTATACAACCTGCCAAGTTGTTCACATAATCAACTATTGTCACTATTTCTTTATCAAAAAAAAACTATTGTCACTATTTGCTATTAATGAAATGAGTCAGCCAAGTTACACCTGATTTGGTCTAAATCAAAATTCAGTCTATGATGATAAGTGGCTGCACAAGGAACATGTGAATTCAGGGCCTATTAATGGCCCAAGCCTTTCAAAAACCTGTTTCCTGCACATGGTTCCCTTTGAACTCACAGATCACATAAGGAATTATTTCCATTCAGATCAGGGTTACCCAGAGACCTGTTCCGAACCACCTTAATTATGTTGAAAGCCCACACAACTATTCTTTGGGTATATTGTATAAGAATGTGTCCCATCATCCTATGGTGATTGTTAAAAGGAGTCACACTGTCAACAGTAGACACCTATTCAAATAGATCCCTATTTTTTTTCTTCATCTTCTTATTATCCTCAAACCCAACTGAACCAACTAAAACCACAGCTTACCTATATTATAAACTCATTTACACCTTAACTCTATATCAAGTGACCATCATCCTACATGGTTTGGTGAAAGTGAGGGTGGGGGAAGCAAGATCAATTTCATTAATGTGGGAAATGCCAGATTTGAATGTAAGTAGGATGCTCATCCATGATTTCAGTTTTTCCAACACAACCAGTTCCCGCTTCTGGTCACATGGGCTAATGACCTATGCATTGTCTTCAAGCATCCTGCATTTACAGGGACTACCTGCCTTCTAAGATCACTTATTTGAATTTACTTCAAGCATTTATGGGAACTACCTGTGTTCTTCTACTTCTTCCTTTTTTCCAATAGCAAAAATTATATTAAAAAAAAAGAAGAAGAAGAACTACAAAGAAGATCAAAAGCACAAAAACTAAACAAAAACGAAAACAATTCTGCCAAAGAACCGAAAATAAAGAACTGTAGGCAGACATGAGCTTTTATACCAAAGACTGTCTTTCCATTTCTGGGTGTAAAGTGTCACTACAATTCACATGTTTGACCTTACCCCATAAAATGTCACTGGCATACAAACCAGGTATTTGTGCCTGCATTACTGTGTACCTATGCTATGCTATGGAAGTCGGGGACTCACTATCGTGCACACTAAACACGCCATGAAAATGTATTTTGATTGACTTTGCAAGAGGTTACTTGGCCTAGAAGTTTGGGCTGAGATCAGTGACGTCTCTTACAAAACTTCCACTTATCTCATTCATATAGGCCTGCCACTTTAGAAATCCATCGACTAGCAAAGGCTATGGATAAGTCAAGTGGCACAAGAAAATTTGCAGAAATATCCTCCAAAAGGCATAATGCGGGGGTATTTTCACATTGGGCTCAAGTGGGGCAGCCTGTGTGAGACGAGAGCACACTCAGGGTGAGGCGACCCGTGGGAGATGAGCGACTCGTGTGAGGCGAGACCCATGTGAGGTGGGGCCCACGAAGGAGGGTTCAACCAAGTGTTTGGCTTAGCCTGGGCTATAAGATAAAAGGATTGATTTGTCTCCCTCTATCAGTTCAAGTTTTTAAAGCAAGTGGTTAGTCGTCCTGCATCAAAGTGGTATCAGAGTTTATTCGAAAATCCTTTTTTTTTAAACTCCTTACTAGGGTGATTAAAGCAAAGGCATTTTCACAGCAGGCTCGAGTGGAACAGCCTGTGTGAGACTGGGGTGACCCGTGGGAGACGAGCAACTCAAGTGAAGCGGGACCCATGTGAGTTGGGGCCCACGAAGGAGGATCCAACCCAGGGCCTGGCCTAGCCTAGGCTATAAGATAAAGGGATTAATTCACCCCCCTCTATCAGTTCAATCTTTAGAGCAAGTGGTTAATCATCCTACATCAAAGCAACAACCAATCTGGAAGTACCACTGTTCCAGAGAGGCTCAAACAATGGAATAGTAGCTCTCTACAATCATAGACTGCTATTATCAATAGGATACTTGTCTCCCTACATTCATAACTATCAGCGCCATCACCAATCCTATCTCCTTAGGTAATGTGATGCAGCAGAGGACCCTATTGAAGAAGCAATCTATACCAACCCAAAACAAACCAAGTTTGAAGAATTACATCTCAATGAAGCGGAGTTTATTGAGCCCAATATTTCAGCTATATTACACCTCTAGCAATCTAACTAATCCCAAAAAGGACTTCAAAAAAGAACAGGAGCAGACGAACATGCTCTATTTTTTAACTCTTAAGCCCAAATAAAATAAGAGCAGCCAAATATCTTTATTGGACTTGTAGGATTGAGGTTTTTGGTCGAAATGCAATGATTAGGATGAGCCACCATTTTTTAAAGGATGGTTAAAATTGTGCTGCTTTTTCGTTGGCGTTCAGCAAGCCCCAATGCAAGAAACAATCCACGTAAGGAAAAGGAAGTTTTGGTTTGAACTGGATTTCTGAGTAGAGTTAAGCTTTTAGTTTCCTACACGTAGGTTAATAAAGAATTAGGATTTCTACGCATATCTTTATTTTGTAGGCAGAAATTCCTGAGATTGAATTTTTGTACAAGGGAAAGATATACAACCAAGCTAAAGATGGGGTTCAAGCTTGAATTCTATCCTATCAGCCTAGGATAAGATGAGATGCGATTAAATTCCATAGACAGTCTAACTATCCTCTCTTCTGGACATTAAACACAATCTGTTCAACAAAAGCTCTGTTCAACAAAAGCAACAAAAACAACAACCACTCCAACATGTTCAACAAATGCAACAACAACAACATCACAGATGAGAAGGGGGAGGTCAACTAAAGGAGGAGGAGAAAGAGGCCTTACATCAAAAGTACTTACATGCATAGTGGAAGAGGGGGATGTTTATATCATCATATGTTCCATGCTGGAAATCAACATGGTAGAACAACAATGACTAACTGATCCACAGAGCATGTTTTTAAACTGTCCACCACATTTATTTTTCCTTGCTGTCCAAAAGAATGCAATGGATTGAATGGCTATGATTATTTGAGCAACTTGATCACATAGAAGATCCCCTAGGAGAAAACAATGGAAACATGGGTTGGAATTCTGGCCTGTTATGGATGCTGTTAGGTATTCAAGTAGACATGCCCAGAACATTTCAATAAGCTTGTTTCAAGGGATTGATTGGATTATACTAAAGGGGGAAGGTTCTCTTGCCACATACCAAGATTGTAGAAAATCCTCACCTTTCACATATTCAAAATCAATTCCAATTCATGCTACTTAAAGGAAGTAATCGGAATGCACTTTCTTATTCTAATATTATGTTTTAAGAATTCAAGGCATAAACAAAGAGTTAAAGAAGTCCCCACTGAAGCTAAGCTGTTGCATGATTTTTCATTAATAGTTAGTACTTTTAACAGAGTCAACTCACTCTAACAAAATTATAAATTCTTCTTATAACGCCTTGAGACTATTGAAATCTAAGAATCTAAGATACAAAAACCAATTCAAAAGATTTTTTTTTTTTTTTTTTTTTTCAAATTATGAACATAACTACCTCGATGAACGCATGCTGCTCCATGGAAACTTAGAAGTCCCTGCATCATGATCACCACGACCGCCACGGCCACCTCTCTTAATGGATTTCCCCACAGGCTTCGATCTGTTGTCACCCTTATCATCAAGCCAATGTGATTTCACCTTACGTTCCCCAACGATGCTCGACCTTGACTGCTTATTCATGCTCTGCCTTTCCTCTTCGATTATACGGATTGGATAGAGATCTGGAGTGATGGATAATGGGTTCTTTAGGGTTACATAGGCCTTCTTGTAATCAGGTTTAGCGACCAGGATTCCACCTCTCTTCTTCTTCTTCTTTCCTTCCACGTTCAGGGTTCGGACCTCTTCGACTTCTAAGCCATACAATGATTAAAGAACTCCCTTGATTTCAATCTTTCCATTTGCAAAAGAGAAGGGGAACAAAAAGAAATAAATGTAACTAAATAAGCTTTAAGATCAGATTAAAAGATTAAAATTGATTATTGAATGTGAGTTACATTACCTTTGAAGCTGAAGGGATGGTTTTGAGAGCAATTTCTTTGATGTTGCTGAACGAAGAGGGCATAAGAAGCTTAATGGGGAGATTAGCAAAATGGATGACCCTTCTTCCCGACCTGCTGCCCATCTTTGTCTACTTCTTCTCTGTTGATGATATAGTCCTGCAAAAAAGAGGTGTTTGCTTTGTGTTAAATGTGATGCTAAATTGACCCTGACACATTTCATTTCCCTAATATACAAGCAAATGATAGCCAACACACAATTTCCATCCCAAGACAAACTGTAGACCGACATACATTCTAAGAAAAATTTACAGTTTTTACATAAAAATTGCTGCATAGAGGAGGTGAAAACCATGGCTGGGTTGGTCTAAACTCGGGCTCACTTTATAAAAAAAAAAAAGGAGTGGCCATTGTAAACTGATGAAACCTCTGTTTTGAAGCAAGGAATTGGTCTCCCATTTTTCTTGCACTGCTCCTTTGTGTTCCGAGTTTTGGGGTTTCTTTCTCTTCCGGCTCAAACATGATTGGGTGATGCCGGAATCTCCTTCGCAGCTTTTAGAGATTTTGCAATACAGACCTTGCAATGATTTATCTCCCCGTGGTCGTGTGTTGTGGTCATGTCATGTGTGCCGCATATTCTCTGTTAGCTGATCTGGCTAGAAAGGACTGTAAGAATTTCAAAGGAAAAGCCTCCCCTTTTAGTAGAGTGGTAGGCCTTCTCTTCAACACCCCCTCCCCTCCTCCCACCCTCTCTTTTCTCGGGTTGTAAGTGGGGCTGCAAACGGATATTATAAAACTATATTGTATCTTATCCATTTAAAAAATTCAGATTTCAAATCGGATTTTGGATAACAAAAAATAAAAAATAAAAAAATAATTTCAAATATATTGTCACAGTCATCAGTGCATTCTTCCCTAACCCATGTCTATCTTCTCCAAAATCTTCGATGTCGCATACCTATGGATGCTACCATTAATCAAGATGGAACAACTATGAAATAAATAGTTGATATATATTTAAGGGTTTTAGTTATTAGGCTATTTTTGATTGTTGGTTTAGTTTTAAATTCAACAATCTATTCTCTATATTTTATATATTGTTATATTTATACGAAACGGATATTAACCGAAACAAAACAATATATATTTGTATCTTATCCATTGATGATGGATATTTTTATAAACAGATCGAATAAGCTTATATTAGATACGACGCAGACCAGAACATGGTAATTTTTTGGATAACTTGCAGTCCTAGTTGTAAGTTTTCTAATTTCATGTTTAGTTGGGATACCCAGGTTTTCAGGTAGTGGCAGTTCTGAGCTTTTATACTCCTCTTACCTTGTCCTTTTTAATAAACTTCATTACCTTACCAATCAAAAAAAAAAAAAAAAGTAATGCTATACCCTTCAATCGATATTACTGTGTTTGTTACTTATGAGAACATATGTAGACATAGAACTTTTGGTCCTATAAAGCATGACTTGGAAAAAGAAAAAAAAGCGCTTGATGATCTTAACACTACTTCATCTTCAAACCCCTTGTACCTCCATCTTCAAACCATACCAATGTTTGGAAATCCTCCCTTCTACTTCCTTTGGAAAGCTTGTCAAGATGTATTACTAGTGCGAAAAAATCTAAATTTCAGGATCTCACATATCTCTCATTTGTGCCCCTATTGTCAATATCCACAAGAATCAACTATCTATTGTTGTGTCTAATGCTCTTTTGCTGTCGAAGTTTGGTGTTGTCTCCATCTTCCACCCTCATTACTTCATTTAAACCATATCTCATTCATTGAATGGTTCATAATCGTTCTCGTCTTTAAAGGTACCTCGAAAGAACACCAATAGTCTCTTCATTAAAGTCTTTTTTCGTAGTTGGTTGATTTAGTGTGCTTGTAATGATGTATGTTTCAATGAAAGAGTTGTTGATTCTTCTTCTATAATTAATCATTATTATCGCTCTATCAAGGACTTGTAAGACTTTGCTATCAATTCTCACTCTTTGGCCTCTACAAGCTCTCACTCAAAGTAGACTCTGAAATGACAACATCCTCCTCCCAGTGTCCTTAAAGTTAATACTAATGCAGCATGTCCAAAATTAGGAGGCCAAATTGTGTTAGCGACAATTGCTCATGATGATGCTAATAGAATGCTTGGATTGGTGACAATTCAACTGGATGTCCTTCTGGTCTTAATAGCGGAAATCCATGTTATCATGTGGGGGTTCAAATTAGCTCACCAGTTTTCACCTGCTCATCTCATTTTAGAATCTGATTCATCAGTAACAATGGATTACATCAGCTCCATTGATCGCTGCCCATGGTCCTTGAAAGTTCTAGTGGTAGATATTAAGGAAGCTACTAAGTGTTTTAATGTCTTTAATATGACTTATGTTCATCGTGAAGCGAATTGTTGTGCTCATGAAAAGGCCCAGTTTGGACTACGTCTTCTCCACAAAGGTAGTGGTGGAATTCGTTGGCCTCTCCCGGGTTCCTCTTCTGTTGTTTGATTCATAGTATAAATAACATTTTCAAAAAAAAAAAAAGTGAGCCAAGTTGTGACCCACCTCATTAGCAGTGCAAGGAACATGAAAAATAACCATATGCAGTATGGATAAAATACAAAAGAAAATCTTTCTAACAAACTTTGACCGTCCATGGGGAGGGAGCAGAAAACAAATCCTCTTAAACAAGCTTGAATAACATTAATAGGAAACTGTCCTAAAAAAACGACAAGTGGTTAAAAGTGGGCCACATTTTAGTTTACAATACAACACTTGTATTAAAACTCCCACCCAATGTTGAAATTTCAATTTTTAAGTATAGATGTCATTCTTTCAGGGCAGTTTCCGTTTAATGTTATTTAAGCTTGTTGTAGAGGATTGGGCACTAAGCAATATTCGCATTCATCATTGTAACCGCGTATAGAGAATCAGATTCCACTATCACATCTACGCGCTCAACCTTAACGCCAAATAGAGACCCATTTTGATAGCAATCATCGCAGCTTCAACAGGAGAGCACCCAACTTCTCACAAAAACACCAATGTTGATGCATTGATTTTCAGCCAGCCTAAGATCGATGGCATCCAACAAAAAACCCATCTCGGGTTAAAAAAAAATGAGGGTTCAAACCAAGCTCAATAGGGGTGTTCGATTTTGTCCAGGTCCCCTAGTATTCTTCGAAATGAAATCGTTAGTTGCCTATAGTTGAATGAAGCATTGTTGAAAATGATATTGTTTCTTTGTTTCCATTGCAACCAACATAATAACGTTATCCAAATCAATGATCTTTCACAAACCAACTTAGATGGCCAACAGTGTGTACTCCATCTGCGAAACTAGTCGGCAAAGGTAGACTGAATTGCATTAGGGGGTTTAAGTCCTGGAAGATTCTATTGGTGTGGATTGTCACAAACTGGCAAACGATTGTGGCAAGCCTTCCAAAGAAAGACTTTAATCTTGTTTGGAATTTTGAGATGCCAAATAAGCTGCCAAAGAGAACGGCACATTATTTTGGGTCTCCCTAAACCCCAAAGCAACAAGAAGGCCATAGACAGATTTAACCGTAAATTGGCCACACCTATTATAGACCGGATCCTCTCCTGCCACTTATGACCTGCTAAGGTCCTATCTAACAGGTGGCAGGACACTATTGGAGGGAAAAAGTTAACTACAGTTTTTTTAAAATGCAATTCACTTTTTCCCTCCAATCACCTCCTGCTATTAGACAGGACCTTAACAGGTCCTAGGCCGGCAGGGGAAGATCCTTTGCGCACCTATTAGGGTGTCAAATCGAATTGTCTTCTTCATGCAAATTTTCTCTTTTCTTCTTTAGGCTCAATCCGGTTGTCTGAATTGTATAGAAAAGAAAGGAAGGGAATAGAAAAGAAAATTTCACAATAAAAGGAAAGAAAAGATCTATGAGAAAAACACTAAAAAATCAACTTTTCATGGCAACCACACAGCTTAAAAATGATTTTTTGAGAAAATTTTGTTATGGGAACACCCGTCCATGGCAACCAGATATTAAACAGAATAATTAAATGAAAAAGTGGCTTTATATAGAGCATGCCTTCTCCTTTTTCTTTAGTAACCCAAAGGATCACATGCTGAAATATGTAGCTTAGTGCTTACCGATTCCTCTAATTGGCGACCATTCAGGGATACATTATAACCCAAACCATTCATCCAATCCTGATCCACAGTCACTTAAACTATAGTAACATGTTGTACACATCCACAGTGTGATATGTGTTTAAAATTTTGAATGCTGGATATTTAAAATTTTAATCTTGTACCACCATGTGATTACACTTTTTTGGCACCTCAGATTTGGTGTAACCCCTAAGGTGAGCTTAAGGTAGGACTGACATTAGGGGCCAACACATCAGCGCCAAAAAAAGTGATTTAGAGTATTTTGGGGATGTTTTTCACTTTTTAGCGCTGATGTGTTTGTTGAAACCAAAAATAAATAAAACAAAATATTTTTGCTACAATGAGCGCACTTTTAGGGTGCACATTAGCAGCTCATTTTAAAAGTTTTGAAATTGTCACACGTCGCCTGATAGCTCCACTTGATCGTGGGAGTTATTGAAACTTTCAACAAAAAAAAATCATTGGAGGGAGTTACGATGGTTCAAGGTGGCCTCTAAATTCTGTATAAACCCACCAAAAAAGAAGAGAAAGGAAAAGTAAACAGGCGTTAAAAAAGAAAAGAGAGAAGAAGAGATTCAAAGAAAGGAGAGAGTAAAAAAAGTTTCGTTTATTAAGAAAAACAGAAGGGAGAAGCCATCAACGTTTTAGCACCGGTAATCTCACAGGTAATCTCACGATTAGTTGCTTAGCAAAGAAAACGGAAATGGTTCATATGGAAATTTATCTAAAGGGCCTGATATAGCTTCTCCTGAGTTCCTTTCTAAACCTGCAACTCCAAATTGAACGTTAAAAGAAAGAAGAAAAAGGAAATATAAAAGGAAGAGAGAAAAAGGCATAAGAGGCATAAGGGACACAACTAAGTATAAAGGTTGAATCATTGATCAATGGCTGTACCAATCCAACCGTCTTTATTTAATCTCTAAATAAAGGATGACTTTTCTTCATATGTTTGGTGGGGACCACCATTTTGGTGTTGGGAGGAGCAGACGGTTAGAGAGTCCTATGGGATTAAAATATGAAAAATCGTAATAAGAGATTACATTCCAAGGAAAGAAAACTAGAACTTGTCTTTTATAGAGACGTATGTAAAGAAAATCCTAAGGAGACCCACTATGGTTAGGTCTCTTCCAATATTGCATCTTTCGGTGGTGTTGGAGGTCTTTATTATTAAACAAAGATCAAAGGTGCATATATGCTAAATGGTTAAATAAAGATCTATATCACCTTAGTCATCTCAAAGATCCTATGGTAATTATTATTATACAACAACAACAAACAACCTTATCCCAACTATTTGGGGTCAGTTACATGAATCATGTTCTGCCATTCCACTCTGTTTAAAGCCTTATCTACTGTTAAATTATAAGCTGCCATGTCCCTCTTTCCTACTTCTACCCAGGTCAATTTTGGTCTACCTTTATTCCTTCTAGCACCTTCAACTTGTATTGTCTCACTTCGCCTCACTGGTGCAGTCATTGGTCTTCGTTGCACATGC
>JAOXJP010139991.1:0-41983 GCA_025762735.1 Platanus orientalis | reverse complement strand
CTCAAATATGTAGGCAATTTATAACACCAAATTTCGTTGTTTTTCAATCGAAGCTTGAAACTCAAAGTGTATCAAATAATCCAACCTTTAGAGGGTTGGTTTATTATTTTATATAAGAAACAATCACTTTAAATCTCATAAGTGACTTGTTAATTACTGGCATTTAGTGGGCAAACCTTTGATTTCTTAACTTGTTTCTAGACTTGTAAAACAAGAATGCATGAAAACAAATATGAAGTTGTAACACCAAATTTTGTTGCTTTATAAGAAGAACAATGAATATTAATCATAAAATTATTGTGGGGACTATTACTCCAAACTCTTGAAAGGAGC
This sequence comes from Platanus orientalis, assembly GCA_025762735.1. Lineage (NCBI taxonomy): Eukaryota > Viridiplantae > Streptophyta > Magnoliopsida > Proteales > Platanaceae > Platanus > Platanus orientalis. Next base: position 41,650 of record JAOXJP010139991.1, on the reverse strand, counting down.
TTGTTAATTATTGTTGTTTAGCACAACAGACCTTTGATTATTCCAAGTTATGCAGATTGAAACATAAACAAAGTTGGATAAATGTATAAAAAAATAGAAGAGAAGAGAATGAAACTTTAACTCTTTATTAATATAATGTAGTTTAGAGGTTTGCTTTGAATACAGACTAAATCTTACACCTTTTCTAGTCATGAGCTTCTTCAAGGTTCAAGCTTCTTTGTTGTCTTCTTCAAAGGGATGTGCAGAGGTATGATATACTTACCACCTTCTTGGATAAGAGATGCTTGCTGGTTTGCAGACTTAGAGAAGATGAAGAACTCACCTTGGATTTGAGAGAAAAAGCTTGAAAGCAATTAGTCAAAAATATCAAAGAGTCAATGAGTATTGATTTCATACTCCTTGATGGTTTATATAAATGGAGGACAAGCTGAGTTAAAGTCCATATGAGAGACAACTTCTTCATTGCTCTTAGAGTGCTTCTTGAAATGAGAATGTATGATCATTTTTTCTTATACACATTGGTGCTTCTTTTATGTGAGATTGCACCACTATTAGTCTCCTAGGTGCTTAAGGAGTATATGGATGTCATAGTTGTGCAAAACAACCACCATTGGAGGAGTTAGAGTTGAAACCCAACTTCTGGTTTCATGGTGCGCGAATGGGACTTCTTCTCATTTGCAAGCCACCAACTTTCTCGTGAATGAGCATAGAGGGCTTCATTCACGGATATATCATGATGGCGAATGACCTGACTTGCGGTCATTCGCGACAAGCTTCATGATAAGTGAATGACCATATTTCCTTTAATCATGCAAAGTTGATTTCAATAATACCAAAAAAAAAAAAATCTTGAAAAAAAAAGAATATTAAAATTTTGAAAAAGAAAATGGATATATTGTTTAACCACCAATTAAAATAAATTTTAAGCCCTTATATAACAACAATTTTTACCTTTTAATTCACAACCTACAAAAAGTGAATTAACAGAATGCCCAAAGATCACATAATAATAAAATTTTATAATTTAATACTTTCACTCATTGCCATATATCTAATTGAATTGATCATTTACATATTGTTGCATTATGATACTAAATTATGTGTATTATGCATCGGTTTCACTAAAAATTATATTTTGAACTCTTAATCTTAATCCCTTCATGAGATGCTATGATTAGTCATGATAAAGGATTTGGCACCTTGGATGGTAGACACATTTAAAGGATTGATAAACATTGAAGGGTCCAACATATTTTAATGTATCTTAAGCTTTAAACAATAGTCAATCATGTATATTAGACAGAAAAAAAAATTCATACAACATGACAAAGTCGACATCTTTTTAAGAGTCAACCGTAAGATACATCTTTTTAAGAGTCAACCGTAAGATTATTTAAAATGGATGGATGAGTTCTTACACTTGTTAATAATGTAGTCATTGAACTTTAATTAGTTCTATATCAAAACTCAAAGAAGGGCTGTCCTTTTAAAATTTCTCTTAGGTACATCTTCAACTATTAGGTACAAAAACTATAGGCAATAATAATAATAATAATAATCGTAATACATTTACAAGCTCTCTTTGGTATTCATTGCACACGAATTTAGCTAAACTAAGTTATGTAATTCTCTTCCACGACATGGCACCCTAAAAATTAAAATCCAAGAAAATGTAAAATGATACAAAAAAAAAAAAAAAAGAATTTATAGATCAATATTATAGCTTTTGATACAAAAAATAAAAATAAAAAATATGTAAGATGACACAAATGAGAAGGGAATTAAGTAGAATATCTTACATTTTCTTTTGTGAGTATGCATTTGTCATAAAAAAAAATTGGCAGTCAATTTTGGTCCCTTATAAGAGTGATTTTGTTGCATGTGAGACTTAAAGAGAAATTTTATTTTCACTACTTTACATGGTTTATGGAAATACAGCAATCACCATATAATAGTATGTTGTTACAATTCATCAAGGCATGTTTATTTTGAAAAGAACCAAGGATGCTCATTTAAGAAAACCATGCACATAATCTTAAGAACACCTTCATTAATATTGAAGTTAACATGAAAGCATTAAGAGAAACCAGATTTCAATACGAAAAATTCTATATACTATAGAACAATTAAAGAAGTCCAAAGTGAAAGCATAAAAACAAAAAGAAAAAAAATAAAGTAAGCATCTAAATTAAAAGATAAACATGCAAGAACTATGCAAAGATCTCAAATCTCTTGGATAAAAGAAGGGGACAAAAATACGAAAAAAATTTCCATGCTTCTACTCTAAATAGAAGAAGGAAAAACCGTATAACTACAATTAGAACTGGAAATGGTGAGTGGGCGGAAAATATGCTTTGCATTTACAAATTATTTCAAGCACATATTTTCTTCTTCTAACCCAGAGGAGATGCTAAAGGAATTAGAACTTACAAGGGAACCTATATCTGAGGAGGAAAATGACAACATTTCCAAACCACCTTCATTGGATGAAATCAAAGGAGTCATCTTTGCAATGCACCCTCTAAAGGCTCTAGGACCAAATGGCCTCCTAGCGCTTCTCTATCAAAAGTGTTGGGAAACAATAAAAGGGGATGTGGTTAGGTATGTTCAAGATTTTTTTTTAAGGAAAAATAGTTTACAAAAGCCATTAATCACACTTATATTGCTATAATTCTAAAGAAAGCTAAAATAAATTTTCATCTAATTTTAAACCCATATCTCTGTGCAATATATTATATAAGGTGGTCTCAAAAATCCTGGCAAACAAAATTAGGCCTATTCTCCACAAATTAATCTCACCTACTCAAAGTGCATTTGTCCCGGAATGAAAAATAACGGATAGGATTATCATTGCAAAGGAACTTTTCCACTCATTGGGAAAAATGAGAGGAAGAGAGGGAGATTTTGCCTAAAGCTCAATATGTCTAAGGCCTATACATGATAGAATCGAGATTCTTCAAGTTAGTGTTATAGAGATTCAGATTCAACCAACCAGTAGTTGACTTAATTATGAAAGGTGTAATTTCAACAACCATGTCAATCCAGATTAATAGAGCACCAGAGGGATTTATTAGGCCCAACAGAGGAATCAAACAATGTTGCCATCTTTCCCCATATCTCTTTATTATATGTATAGAGGTCTTCTCATAGCTTGTAGCAAAGATGGAGATGAGTTCCCAATTCAAAGGACTGAGAATCAATAGGTATACACCATCCATTTCTCACCTAATGTTTGTTGATGATTTACTGTTGTTTGGAAGATCCAATAAAAATGCCATCAATAAATTAAAGAAATACTAGCTTCTTATATGAAATGGTCCGGGCAACAAATAAACTTTCAAAAGTCCTTAATCTACTTCAGCGAGAATGTGAGCCACGCTAAAAAGGAAGAACTACTAGCTATGATGGGCGTACAATGAATGAAAAAATCTGAAAAGTACTTGGGTTCCCAATTACTCTTGGATTCTTCAAATAGGAGCTCTTTTCAATTTCTGGTCCAAAAAATGGAAGCAAAATTATCCGGTTGGAAGGCAAAGCTACTATCTCATGTGGGCAGGACGGTTTTGATCAAATCGGTTCTTGCATCCATCCCGGTTTACCACATGGCAACAACCATCATCCCAAAAGATATCTACAAAAAAAAAAAAAAAAAATCAACTCCTCCCAAAGGGAATTCTAGTGGGGATTTAAAGAGGGCGGGGGGGAAACACCTATACTTTAAAAACTGAAAGTATTTTTAGCTGAGAAAAAATGTAACAGGCCTAAGAATCAGAGATATGGAGATTGTCAACAAATCTTTAATAACAAAGCTGGGTTGGAGATTTCTTGAAAACTAAGATGATATATGGGCTAAACTTATCAAAGAAAAATATTTAAGGAACCATTTTTTTGGAGAGGAAAATGTCACTCTAATATTTATCGGATATGGGGGGATATCATGAAATGCAGAGATGTTCTTAAAAAATGAGCTTATTGGATCATAGGATCAGGCACCAACATAAAAATTATGCAGGACCCGTGGATTCCAAATTTTAAAATCCTTATGGAGCTGGGGGACTCTCAGCTAGATGGAGCCATCAAAGTCCAGGATCTTATAGACATAAATTTAAAATTGTTGCGGGAAGACTTTATCAGATCTCACTTTGAAGAAGTCACATCATCTAAAATTCTTGTAATCCACCTCTCCAAAGATGAGCCAATTGAAGAAGACAGGTTAATATGGACCAAAACCCCATCAGGTGAATTCTCTTCTAAGTTTGTATACAGATTAATTGTTGACCTACAAGGATCCACATCTTCTAGAGAAGAAGTGGATAAAAAAATTCTGGCCAAAAAATTGGAAGGACAAAAACACTCCTTCTCACATCCACACATTCATCTAGAGATGTCTCAACAATGCCCTCCCGCTCAAGAGTGTGATGGTGATATTTATTTCTAGTTGTGATCCATTATGTCCAATTTGTGGAAAGGAGAATGAGACAACTGCACACTTATTTTTTGAATGTGACTTGGCAAAAGTGGTGTGGTTCAGATCCCCGCTTAAGCTCAGGATTCAAGAAAGCAATAAAATCCCCTTTGAATGAATAAAAGAATGGATCTCCCTTCCCTAACATCTGAACATTTTCCAGCTAGGGTCAACTATTCTATGGTGCATATGGAAAGCTAGGAACCATTTAATTTTGAAGCAAAAGCCGCAATTGTAGAGTCTATCATTGAAAATGCTCTTAAGATGGTTAAAGAATACTCTCCAGATTCGACAAGTCTAATCTCATCCTCAGATGATCAGCCAAATAATTTGGAAGACACTACTATCCCCAAATGGAAGCCTCCCCCTTCAAATTACTACAAAATTAATGTTGTTGGTTCAGCAAGAAAGCAATATACAATGGCAACTATTGTAAGGGATCATAAAGGTGTTTTTATACAAGGAGAAACTCAAGAACTACTCCCTTGTGCTCCTGAAGAATCTGAAGCTTTGGCTTTCCACCTGGGTCTACAACTAGTAAAAGATCTACCAAACAGGCCTATATTGATTGAAGGAGACAACCAGTCGTAGTGTAGCTCCTAAATGATTCTGCAACTCAACCCCCTTGGAGAATTCGCAATATTATATCCGAAAATAGAAGAATTCTATCCATTTTCCCCCATGTGACTATTACATTTGTTCATCATGATTGCAATAACGTAGCCCATGCTATGGTTGCAATAGCATCTAAGGAACACGTCTCTCAAAAATGGAATGGCACAAACCTTCCTCTTAGAATCTCTTCGATTCTTGAAATGGACTATTGTAACCAAGAGAATTCAGTTGAATGAATGAGTTAACGCTCTTTGCCAAAATAAAAAACCATGCAATAACAAAACCAATGTTGGGATTCAAAAATGAGTTATCCAAATGTATTGTTGCATGTGCCTACCCTTTCGAGATAGTAAAAATAAAAACAAGAGGGAGAGAAAGATGAAATATCACTTAAGAGTTATGAAAAAGGAAGTGCTAATTAAGGACATGGGAGAGATTGTACATAAAGAAAAAGGGACCTAAGATAAGAAGAAAATTATTAAGGATGAGATATTTTTTTGGGAGAAAAACTTTATGGAAAAATGACATGAGGAAGAAAAAAGTAATTAGGAATGAAATATTTTAGGGTAATGAGACCCTAAAAAAAGACATGAGAAAGACAATAGGAAAAAAATTAAGCAACAAGAAATTTTAGGAATAAAACCTTACCAAAATAAAGAAGGAAGTAATAGAATTTTTTTTTTTTTTTTTTTACCGAGGTATCCAAGTCCAAGCCTCTTAGAGCACCTGACTAAATCCTCAGGGCACGTGGACTCCCTACCTCTCCCACGCATCAGGTAAATCATATTTTTCACACCCAGGCAAGTGGCCCCAAGGGGTGGATTTATTGATTCATATTTGCAATAAAGAAGGAGAAAGCGTCAAAGAGAGAAATAACTGAAAGAGACAGAAAAGGAAGGTGCTGAGAGAATAAAGAATAGAAAAGACTATTACACATGTGAGAATTAAGATATTTTATATTTTCTAAAAATATATTTAATTAGAGAGAAAATATAAGAGATGTGTTTAAGGAAATATTAAAGGCTTTTAATTAGGTTGAGATAATGAGATTTAAAGAAATAAATTGCTTTAATTAGAGAGAAATATATGAGGGACATTGAAGACATAGGAAAGAAGAATTTAATGTTGTTTTAATTGGATAGAAGAGTGAGAAAGAATTAATAAATGATCCACGTGGCAACTCTAAAAGTAGAAAAATATAAAGAAAAAAGAAGGGTGTGTTCAGCTTGGCATCTCCTTGACCTTCATATAAAATAATAGATAAGCTAATATAAAATAGATAAAATAATAAATACATTGGAGAAAAGAAGGTATATTAAGAAATGTTTTGAATATGATTTAAAAAAAAAACATAAGGTAATGTTTTGATGGAGGGGAAAAGAGAGATGCAAAACTCTTTAATAAAAGATAAAGATAAATATTGTAACAAATGTGGAATGAAAAAGAAAAATTATTGGAATAATAGTATATAAATTTATTAGAGACAAATTGGTAAAAGAATTAAAGAGAATATAAAAGAATTTAAGAAATAGAAGATAATAGAGAAAAGGTATTACACATTGAGTTGTCTAATTTTAATAGGGATTGAATAAGATTGTAGTATAGGTGTGAAATTTTAACTGGGAATGAAGTGATACCTCTAAAAACTATATAAAAAAGATGAGGGCATCCAATGTGATACCTCCTTTAATTTATTAGAGATAAATTATTACAAACAAATTAGGAAAAGAATTAAAAAGAGGATACAAGAATTTAATAAATAAAAGAAGATAAATAATAGGTGGGTATCATATATTGAGGTATTAAATTTTGATACGGTTTCGGATTAGATTGTATTATAAGTGTCAAATTTTAATTGAGAGTGATATGGCACCTCTCAAAAAATAACAAAAAACAAGAGAAAAAAATGGGAACATCCAGCATGGTATCCCCTTTACTTTAATATAATACTAGCAATTGAACCTATGCGGACCACGGGTGAGTTATTATACACGATTGCATATTCAAGTGGATAAACAATTACAGTGTGTAGTAATAAACATGGGGTTTTACAATATCTTAACTAATAATCAATTTCAGTTGTTCTAAACCCTTAACAAAATTTTAAGTCCTTATCCTTAGAACTTTAAATGATCTAGAAAATAAAAGAAAACAATAAAAACCGTAACATTATACCAAAAACCCAAATAAATAAACCCCTGAAAAATTAAAGTTTGAGCTTTGAGGGGAGAGAAGAGACGGTGAATACGAAAAACCTGGTTAAGAGAGAAGGGTTAAGGGCTTTGTCAGGCTAGCCCTTTGTAGCCAAAGCGGATTTCCTAGAGCTCTTTTTCCTAGAGCAACACTGAAGCACTAGGGCGATGAATGACATGTCAATGGAAAAAGTGAACTACCAAAAAAAGTGAACCACTGCTGAGTTTTTCATTTTTTTTCCAATGACATGTCACCTTGGTTCTTCAATATCACTCCAGGAAAAGTGCTCTAGGAAATTTGTTTGTTTTGCACCATATCTATGTAGACCATGGTAGGAAACCTTTAATCTTGTCACAAACTAAAATAATTAACAGTTGAATAATTTCAAGAGTGAGTTCTAATACCAACAGAAAAGGAAAATAAATCTTAAACGGAAAAGAAAATGTACTTTCCTTTTTTATAGGTATTAGAAATTCACTCCTAAAAATATCCAACTCTTCAACTATTAATTATTTTAGTTTGTGACAAGGTTAAAGGTTTCCTAGTGTAGCCTACATAGATATGTAGCAAAGGACCAGTCTAATGTGAATCCATACGAATTCATACGAGCAAAGGGGTGAAGGTTCGATGGGAAGAAGGAGAAAACGGAGAGAGAGAAGGGAAGGAGACTCGAACAAGAGTGTAGAGAAGTCCATATATATATAGAGAGAGAGAAAGAGAGAGTGAGAGAGAGAGAGAGAGGAGGTAGAAAATGTTCTTTCTATTACCAATCTAAACATCTATGAAAATCAATAAAAATTATGAATGATTTTAGGAGATAAGAATGGAGACGTTAGAGAGATTTTATGTAAAAAAATATGGGTGTTAATGAGGAGGCATGGGATATAAGTAATTAAAGGAAATAAAAATAGTAACACGTGTGGTATTACCATGTGTAAGATAGAAAATAGGGATGCCACGTAGGATTTTTTTGCTTCAATATATACTAGACATGAACCCATGCGAATTCACACCGATAATGTAGTTTCATATATTTTTTTTAATATTCAACATAATTTTATTAATTAAAATATTTATTTGAAATATGCTATTTTAATAGGTGTGTAAGAACAAAATTACAGTGTAGGAGTAAACAGTTTTATTGACCACAATCTGGCTTTGGACTGAATGCAATTCAAGGCTAACAGTTGTACACTTGTACGATTTCAATACGACTTTTCTTCCTATAGATTTCCTATTTTAAAGGTAAAACCGTTGATAAAGCCATACCGACAAACCCAAGTAACAAAAGCATGGTGAACGAAAGGAAATCCAAATAAAATCGCATTCTACCCAATCATCCCCTCTCTACAAATCCAAGATGCATTTGTCAACCAGATTGGGAGACCTGGCCAAAACCTAAATAATTGAAAAAAATTCAAACAACATATGGAGTGTATGAATCAAAAGCTTAAAGCTTCTTGGCTAACAAAAACTTTGTAAAACCCCTTCAACATGAAACCTTAGCATACACCCTTGAAATTTTTTTCTTCCCCACGGCTGCAAATAAAATAAAAAGGAGTACTGTTAGGAAAGGAATGCAAAGAAAATTCTAAACAAATAACTAAAATGAGAGTGATGTCCTTATGGTAAAAGTAGGAGTCGTGGAATGAGGAGCAATGAATCAATGTCGTTATGTACATTATGTGTTGTATAATAGTAAAAAAAAAAAAATTCAAATTTTCAAATTTAGATTAGATTTAGTTAGAAAAAAAAAACCAGATTTGATTATATTTAGGTTTTACTTGAACCCTATTTAGAATATCTTAATCTTGGTGAAAATCAATCAATCATATCCTATATTTCCCAATTAACCAAAGCTTTTCTTTATGTTTTCCTTGGGCCCCCCTCCCTCTTCCAGCCCCATGAATCCAACCAACAACCAAACCCAACTGTAATAATTACTATAACCCTGGCTTGGACTTTATATGCTGACCCTTAACCTCCTCTAACCTCCGCAAAGGGTCAAACGGGCGGAAACATCAGCGCAGAAAGTGATTTTTGCTTTTTGGGGACGAGTGTAAATCACTTCTGACGCTGATGTGGCCACCCCTTGACCTCAGTGTTTTCTATGCCAAGCGTAGAAAAGCCTCACCGCTATAACCCATATCCTTTTTCTTGGTTTTCTCCTCCCTTCACATGTACAAAAACCCAAAACGGAATATGATCTAATCACTCCCAATTTGTATAGATTCCTTCTCACTGATGGGGGTCTTGTCTGTTGGCGTTATGTAGAACTCCTGCAAGAAATTCAAAACCACTTAAATGAATGCGTTCTACATTGAGTTGTTAAGTTTACAGAGAGTAATAAAATGATTCATACATTAATACTTGATTGCTTGCTGTGTAGATTGTAGCATGGAAGACAATGTACTCCATGTCTGTCAACGTGCACGCTAATATCAAACAGCTTCTACCTATAGAATAGCCCGTTCCGCCTAATTTTGAATGGTGACAGCCGGTGAGGCAGTGGTGGACCCATTTGCCGGACTTCCGATCATAATTATGATCAGAAAACATCATTAGCGGTGCCGGCGTTCATTGTCGACGGCAATGGGTCTGAATCATATCCTGTCTGAATGGAGAAATATCACACCAGTAACTACCCAGCACCTGACACGATGCCTGACAAAGGATGCTATTATATACTACGTATTTATTACCACACCCTCATTTGACACATTTGTTTTACCTAGACATCCTTTGTCAAGCATTATATCACTCCTTGATTAGTAATGATGTGATCTCTCTCTAGTGCAACATGAATTATGTTCCGCCATTCCATTCTATCTAAGGTCATATCTTCGTTACTTCGATCTATTTGATCTTCCCTTAATCCTTTTCGAGTCCTCAACTAGCCTTTTATAGGTATTTGAACTCTGTTACTTCTAGAATGAAATCACTTGATATATAAGGTAATGCCAAATTATCCACATCATAAAAAAATTCACCCTTGCCCCATCTGCTGTCCAGTTATGAGTCTTCTTATTGTTCCTTAAAAACCAAATTCTGATTCATTGTCTTATGGCAGTTCGTCGGCATACAGAGATAGTTATGAAACATCAGTGTTATTAACTTTGCACAGTACCATCTGTGGCTTATTTAACCTTGGCCATAAAATAAGGTTATGTAAAAACTGAGAAGAATTTGATGCATTGAATGGTTGGGATTATACTATTGAATTGACTTTTCATCTGTGTCTGACTCAATACTCGGCGTGGCAGTTGGACACTCGGTGATCTGCATTGATAAGATGTAGGACTCGCGATTTAATGAGGGCCCATCATGTTAGGGAACAGTTTTTTTAATTTTCTTTCGAGAAGGAAAACTACCAGCCTGTGTGACACGTGGTGTGCATAGGGTTAAAAGCATAAAAAAAGTACTCAAATAAAATAGGAGCCCAAAGAGAGGCATCAATTTCAAAACCACCCACATGCCAATCTATGGTGTGTATCACACATTGGTCATAACAATTTTTGTTAAAAAACAAAGATTTCTTTCTTCAAAAGAATAATGTTTTGTGACTAAAAAGTGTTTGTGATCTTCTGTGACCACACTACAGGCTGATACGTGGTGTGTATGAGGTTAGAAGCGTCAGAAGAGTGTTCACTTTAAAAAGTAGGTGTCCAAGAAGAGGGACCAAATTAAAAAAATACATCATTTGTCAGTCAGTGGGGCAGACATAGAGGGTTATAGGCAATTTTGGTCACAAAAAATCATTCCCCATAAGATTACTGGAATCTTCTTTCTAAAAATTCAATTTTTTTTTTTTTTTATATAGTCTAAAAACTCTAATTACGAAGATAAAAGCATGGTTGTGTTGCATTCAATCTTCAGCCTTTCAAAGACCTTCCAATACACTAGGCATCTGCCTCAACTTGTAAAGCTAAGGACAACAGAGAGAAAAGGCCACACAAATGCATCAAAGAGAAGCTGCCTATAAGAGAATTTCTTTCTATAAACAACCAAGATTCCTTGACAAGTCCTTAAGTTGGCTCTTGTAGTCAACTCCCCCAACTATATAATATAGAGTTAACAACGGAAATGGAGTTTAGCTGTTTGTGCAAATGGCATAAAATATCGAGTGATTCGAGAGGACAACAATATTGTCTCCTTCAATTATATTAGTATTCTCCTTTAATATTCTATTCTCTATCTTACTTCCTTTGTTCTTTTTTAAAGGGAGAAAGAGCAGTGGCCTAGAAGATGAAGCTGACTGTGGAGAAGCTAATGTCTAGAAGCCGAATGGCATCACGGTTGCACGAAAAATGGGTTTGGTGACTAGTGAATCCAAGCTTGTCATATTGTCAATACAACCTAGGTAGAGAGCCTAGAGGCATTTTTCTTATTGTGCATTTAGTGCCTTCATTTTTCTTTATACGTTCATTGGAGGTCTAAAGCTTATGAAAGTCAACTTAGCATTAAGACAGATGGGGATTGGTTTATGAACGCTTCCCTTAACAAACCTTCACTGCCGCACACTGTCAGGGGCAGATACATCAGCGTTGAAAAGTGATTTTCACTTTTTTGGGGGGTGCATATTCACTTTTAGGCACTAATTTGTCCGCCGGCTGACAAGAAGCAGTGGTTAGCATTCGTTAAGGCGAGCATTTTTTATCCATTCACAGACAGATGTTGTGCAGCTCTAATACCATTCGTTAGGAGATCTACGATGTAATGTATCTTAATCAATCGCAGTAACGCAAAAAACATATGTTTTGTATTATGGGATGAGGGATCTTCTAGCATAGGAAAAATAGCAAAAAAATAAGTATTCACAAACTCCCTAAAATATCCTTTATTTGCGAATTGCTACAAGGATTCGTGAATGACCAAGCATTTGTGAATGAGTTTTTGTTTGCGAACAAGATCAGTTTTGTGACTAAAATCGCGGAAAATGTGAAATGGCTTAAATTAAATGTATTTTTAATATAAAATCATGAACCAAAGTATTTTTAAACCTATTAACATGTCTAAAAATATTGTGTTAAACGTCCAATTTTGTGGTCAAGTCATCTACAATGTCAACATCATCAGAAGAATAGTAATCCTTAATGATTAAGAGCAAGTTTGCATAAGTTTCATATATCTCTCAAACGCTATCATGATTCAAAGGATTAAAAGAAAATAAAAACAAATGATTTTATAATATGAAGAAGGATTCAATTTCCACCATTGATCAAATACTGTAATAAACTACAATTAGGTTACAACAACTGCACTTTAAATACAGTGACTCTAAAGACAACAAAATTATGGATTTCAACTCCAATAGAGATTTAAAATCAAATACCTTACATCTAACACATTGGGCATCTTTTTGGGACATCAAATCCCTACACAAGTTCAAGGGCAAACTAGAACTAATGGCATTAGCAAGATATAATGGTTGCTTTATATGTTTCTTTAAAGATATACATCTTCTAAAGATCAAAACCTTTGCAATTATATGTTTCCTTTCAAATCAGTGAAGTGTGTTCTTTCAATTTGTTTCTCCTGTTTTATGGTAATTAACAATTTCAGCATTTTAAGATTGGAAAGTTAGTCCTCCACACTTAAAAGAAGAAGCCATCTAATAGATTCAAATAGATAATTTCAACACAGATTTTAGTAACAAAATTTTGTGATAGAGGATTGAGGGTTTGAATAAGTGAGAAACACAAAGAATGAAGGATTTTTATCAATTATCCCTTTTCCTCAAAACCTTTAAGAGAAAATAAGAGAATTAGCCAAGTCCTTTCCCATAAACCTTTAAGACTCTTTTAGACTATAACTCCCTTCAATCCCCTTGTTACAGAAGTAACTCACACAATTTATGAGAGCTCCTTATATAAGAGCTCTCCACGACTGTAGTCCAACAAAATATGAAGTTCTCCCCAAACTCATGTATAAGAATAGAGACAATTTATAAACTGGAGTCAATATTTTTCTAACAAAAAATCAAATTTCATGCAGTAAATCAACTTCAATACAACAGCTGAGAAAAATGACATAACTCAACAATACATACTGGTTAATTTTACAACTGGCACGATTGACACTATAGATAACCCTTTTTTTTTTAATTTTATAGATGAAGATTCAAAGCTATAATTATGGATGAAATTGGAGAAGTTCTATATAGAGAAAAACATAACCAACAAGTTGTACTTCAATTTTTCCTTAAAGATCGTTGAAGGTAGAAATCTCTTAGAAGTTCAATCAGATATATGATCAATTTCTTGTTTACCCAAAAATAAATAAATAAATATGGATCAACTATATAAAGTTGATGTCAAGATAGTGAAAGATTACAAGGCTCTTTTGTTTCATACGGTAAATCCTGGACATAACATCTTTTCCCTTTTATAAATGTAAAGAAAACGTCATGGTCTTGAAAATGTAAAATGTCTTCTCCAAGTAATCCCTCTCTTACTTTATGCCAAAACTAAGAAGAAAATGATTTATCAAACGGTTGGAATTATATTGTTGGTTTGATTCTCACCCTGTATCTGACCTAATATTGGGTGTGGCAGTTGGACACTGAGTGGTCTGCATTGATGAGATGGATGCATGGTTCCTGATTTAATGAGGGGACCATCATGTGAGGAGGCAGTTTTTAATTGTTGGATTGGTGTTGGAGGGTACTCATGCCTATACAAATCTATAAGATGTATTGTTTTTAAGTTGATTCCAATCTGATGTTAGATATAGCACCACAGACAAGTGGGACCCCTTTTCTACTTTTATAAAATAGAGAGAGAGAGAGAGAGAGAGAGAGAGAGAGGCCTCTCATCGAATCAGATTCTTTAAAATACAAAGCATATTGAGATATTTCCTCTTGTAGGAATAGCATGGGCACTAATTCAGATACACTTTGTAGCAAATAAGATTACTAAAATCTGGAACCTTCTTTCTTAAAAGTCTTACATAACTAAAAGCATGGTAGTGGAACATTCAGCCTATAAGAGACCTAATAAGCTAGGCATCAGCTGAAACTTATTAAAGCTAACAAGCACCAGAAAGAAAAAGCCACACAAATGCATCAGCAAGAGATCCTGTCTACAAGAGAAAACAGCTTTCCATAAACAACCAAAATTCCTTTAGAAGTCTCTACTTTGGCTCCTATAATTAACTCCATAACTTTATACGGAAATAGAATTTAATTGCTTGTGCAAATGGCATGAAATGAGAAGCATGATTCAGAGAATAACTACATTATCTTCCTCAATTATATGTTAGTTTTCTCCCTCAATATTCTATTCTCTTTGGCTTATTTTCTTTGTTGCTACATGGACTAGAACATGAGGATAAACTTATAGAAGCTGAATGCAGACTTGATAACGTCCTATTCGTTATTGACCTGTTAAGGTCCTGGTATTTTCGCCACACATTGCGTGGCAGAAAATGCGTTCTATCAATGGGAAAGGATCATGTCCTGCCACTTTATGACCTTAAGGTCCTGTATATAACTGGAGGAGCGACAAAAGTAAAAATCATCTGTCAAAAAATGTATTTCACTTTTTTGTCACCAATGTGTCGTGCTGCCTGTTAGGCAGGACCTTAACAGGTCATAAGGTGGCAGGACAGGATCTGTTCCGATTTCGCGTCAATCAGTGTAGAAATATGTCGTGTTAGGAAAAATACCAGGACCTTAACAGGTCAATAACAAACTGGAGAAAATCATCTGTGAATGATATTGAGTCGGCAGCAAAACATCAAACTTATTTAATCATCAATGTTCGTGGAATTTAAGCATTTATGAAAATATCTTAGACATCAAATTTTCTAACCTTCACACATAAAAGTGTTCTTATGCTTTGACCTTTGTTAAGTCCTGGATTAAAAGAAAAGAGTAAAACAGCTATAGTGGGCACTTGGGTGGGGTATGTGGAGAGACTTTTTAAGGTAAGGAAATGGGCTGAAGAGGACAATAAATGAAGAATTAGATGCTATTGCCGACATGAAACTGTTAGCTTGACATGCTTAGCATCTAAACTAGTAAGATTTGGTGGGTGGGTGGGTCTTAAAAGCTGAGACCAGAATCTAGGTCTACTCATCTATTGGCTTTCCAGTACCAGAAATATCAGGCCATTAAAAACAAGTAGGTTGGGTCGTTAAAGTTGAAGAACTAAAAAAATCATTTCTTGATAAACCCAAATCATCAAAGGTGTATAAAGCGTGTCAGTGGTGCTAGATTCAGGCACAGAACATTTCTAAGAGAGGGAACCCATCTCCCCCCTCCGAGGCGATTGTCTCAATCTCCCTCTAATAGATAGTTGAATCTTGTAAGCCATCATGCTTCATGTACCCACCTTGGGTTTCTAACTCGTTCAAGTACTGGTTGCCCATGTCTGTATAAGTAACATGGACCTCTTACTGCACCTAGTGATTATTAGGAGTCGTTGAAAACCGAGATCCTTAGCTAATATATTACCAAATCGGGTTACTAAACTTGACTAAATTTAGTTTGAGACTTTTAAGAGATTTACAGAGAGAACGTGGTGGAATAGTTTAAGTGTTCATCTCTCTATCAAACTATCAAAGCAGAACCCAAAATCACGCTTGGAAGGGCTTGCCAGGCAGTCTGAGTCAAGAGGGCTTTTGGGCTCCAAACCATCAACCCATGTGCCATAGACAGCTAGAGAGAAAGAGGGAGAGAGAGAGACAGAACAACAACCAATCCCTTAAAAGGCGAGCCACAGAAGAGTGAAAGAGTCTTATATGCACGTGATACCGTACTATTCTCTCTCTTTCTTTCATTAATACTTTATCCTTCTTCTAAACACAGAGGCCAGTTGACCAGCTCAGCTACCCGCCATTCCCGGCGCACCTGCCGGCATGTTAGGCAGCCCCACCGCTCACCCTCCACCCCGACACCACCACAGCTCATGCTTGTTTGTGTTCACGAAACCTCTACAAACGACCCAACCCACCATACACATTAGTCCTTCACTAGTCTAACATCACTTTTTTCTTTGCTATTAGTATTAGTGATTTTTTTGTTCTTAATCATTTTCTTTGTTATTATTGTGTTTCACTTAATTTTCCTTAAAAGCAACACTTTCCCCATGGGGGAGGGTCGGTGTCTGGTATTGTCGTTTGAATTATTGAAATAATGATTTTTAAAATTTTTTGTTTTCTCTAAGTAAAAAAGAGAGGCAAGGGAATGGTTACAACTTACAATTAATATCATTTTTTATTGCTGAAATGGGTTAGGACCGTGGTTTCAGGGATCACCCGATTCGGATTGAGATTGATCAGATCCGGGTTATGATTGGGATCAGCAGATTCTTCGTATTTCTGTTAACTAATCAGTGTTGGATCGCTTGATCCGAATCGGGATCAGTAGTGATTGATCCATATCCTAGGTTTTTAAGCTATGATGGTCATACACATTTGGTTGTGAGGATTTCCTGGGCCTTGGAAACAGTATTTAAAAACTCGGATCAGTCCAATGACTTCGGAAATTTGCCTAGTCACCAGTTATAAACTAGTTAGTATAAAAACATATTAATATTTAAAATAAAAAAACACACCAAAAATAAGAGATTATATATATATATATATATATATATATATATATAATGGTAAAATAACCAAGTTATTTCATCAAGTTAACTGAGATGACTAGTCCTCCCAGTTTTGGCACCGAATTAATTAGGAACTCAGCCGAGTCGAGTAACTTAGCCCTACTTTTTGGTTAAGTTTTGAAACATTGCTTTGGAAGTGGGTTTTAGGGTATTGGGATGGGTAGTCCTCATAAATTTTCTGGGTTCAAATTGCAGAGGTCCCCACCCCTTCCAATAAACAATGGATAAATTGTGATTGTATTCGCCTCTAAAGTTTTTTTTTTATATTTTTTATTATTATTTTTTATAACATATTCACCTCTAAAGTTTTCTCTTGTCATATATGTTCTAATGGAATATGCCCAAGAGAAAAAACAAGTTGGAATTGGTGAGGAGATAACGGCTACTACTACTCTTCTAGGCTAGACTGTGTGTCGCTAGTCATGGCGTTTTCACTCCTTGAAAACAAGCAAAAGGAAAGACAAAACAACTCCACTCTGTGTATGGACGCTAACTAAAATTTCTTAAGTTAATTATTTAGTATAAAAAAATAGAAAACAATTGAATGAGGCTATCAGCATATGCCGTCCCGAATTGGCATGAACTCTAAATCTAAATCTAAGCTAATGGTTTTTGTGCAAGAGCTATAATCCCAGTCAACGACTTCACCCGCAAAAATGAGTGAAATGGTACAAGTTAGAAGGTGTTAAAAACACAAGAGAAAGGCCAAAATAAACTTGGGTTGAAGTCACAGGAAAAAAAACATCAATACAACCATAGAATAGAATGGCAGGAAAGAATTTACACAGCAGAAGTCAAGCAGTAAGGCTTTGTCAAGTTGAGTTGAGCTATAATCCAAGCAATAGAACTTCAAGTTGAGTTGAGCTATGATCCTAGCAATAGAACTTCATTCTTTTCTATCAATTCCCAAAGTAAATTGTTCAATTCCAACGATTTCAGTAATAGGTCAGCTCCTCAACTCGATATCAAGATAAGCATACTAGTTTTAGGGGGGGATGGTATTTAGTTCGGATTATCCTATCATCCATAATCAGAATCACCCTTCAAATCTGTTGTGAGGCTAATTACAAAACACATCCACTATTTGAAGAATCCAATGGTTGACATACACATACTTGAGGGGATTTTGGATACTCACAATCTGATTCCAAAATCTGATTATGAAAACCCAGAATCAGAATCAGTAAACAATGTTGGTTATTTTTTTGGTAAAAGGATGTTGGGTAAATGTTCATTGATTATAACGTGATGCCGTCAATGGGCTAAGGTCTTCATCGAAGCCAAAAAGCACATTTCATGTTCCTTTGGATGGTTTAATTTTTCATGTCTGTGTGGGTGGGGGATTTCATCTATTAATTCATTATGGAAGCCAACACAAGGAAATTAGCATATGAACAAAAGTGAAAGGGGGAAGGATGTCTTAGAAGAAGAATTGGGCACAAATCAAATCAACCATTAGTAATACCTAGAAATCAAAGTAATTATGTACAAATCATGTGCTGTATAATTAAATCTTTCTCTACCAAACCATCCCTCCCTTCTCTGCCAGCAGCAAACAAGCAACCTATCAGAAATCAGAACCCTCAAACCAAAGATCTTCTACGTGTTTCAGTTATCCTTGAAATGACCCAACGTCTCCCACACCCCAATCCATCCAACCAACAACCAAACCCAACTATAACAACTACCATCACCCATATCCTTTCTTTTTCTTTCGTTCTTCTCTTTTGTACAAAAATCCAAAGCTTAAAAGTATATTTTACTTCTTTTTTTTTTTTCCTTTTCCATGGTTGTGTTTTTCTCAAGAATAGGATCTGATCAATCCCAAATTGTATAGATTCCTTCTCACTAGACTACCTAGGGATAACAGCACAGCCCCACCAGCACCAACCATTGTTGTCTCATCCCTCGTCTCCTTCTGGTAAATCAATGGCGGGTCTTTCACTTTTAAGCTGCTGAACCCAATTCTTTCTCGGACAGCCTCGATTATCTTAGGGTCCGCTGGATGACCAGCTGCATCTGTAACATAAAACACATTTAGAGCCATCTCCCTCGCCGTTGAGATCTCTGCTCTCACCACATTCAGCCCATTCTCTCTGAATGTTCTCGTCACATTCGATAACAGCCCCTGCCGGTCTGTTGTGTATAACTCAAGCCTTACACCCTGCACCCACAAAACAAACAAAAACATGAGATTTTAGAACCAGAAAAAACACAAAATGACTCATTCAAATATTCGTTCTAACAACACCAGGAATAATTCAAGTTATAATACCTCCGTGGTCCTTCTTTCAATGGCAGCTTGCAAGCATTGGATCACACGTTGCCTCTCTGCTTCTGAATTAATGGGGGTCCCGTCTGTATGTCTTATGTAGAACTCCTGCAAGATATTCAATAAAATTAAATGAGTCCATTCCCATTAGATAATGGTAACCAAATTTACAGGACAAGCTATAAATTGATTCAGAATGCATACCAGATATGCTTGATTGCCTGCTGTGTCGATTGTTGCATGGAAGACAACATATTCCATGTCTGTCAAGGTGCATACTACATCAAACAACAACTTCCGCCGATCTTTACATTGCACATTAACAACAGAATACCCCCGCTCTGCCCAATTCTGAACAGTGACGGTCGGTGAGGCAGACCCATTTGCTGATTTCCGCTCATAATCGCGGTCAGCAAACATCATCTGATGGAGCCGGCGTTCTGTGTGGGTATCTGCCATGGAGACTGCGGTCTTGGCACTACGAATGTCATTGTCTCCCTTAAGCACATTCCTTAGGCGCCCTTCTATCCTATCGATTTTCTGGGAGTCCTCAATTGGAGAACCAGAGTTGCAATCCTTGACATGGATTAGAGATGCAATTCGTCCATTGTGAGTCCACACCTTTGCTTCCACAACATTGCATTGTAGATCAGCGAGGACCGCAAACACCTCTGAGAGGAGGCCAGGCCGGTCTGTTCCGGTTAATTCCAATGCAGTTAGGCCTTTGAAGACATGGGATCTCACAGAATTACAAGTAGCAAGAGACTGTAACAGATTAACAGAGAACCCAAGTCAGCTTTTTATTAGAACGAATCAAAAGAAAGAAAAACAAGTAATGCAATCAGTTAAGGGTGGGTTTTAATTACCTGTTCAATGTAGGTGATAACGCTCTCATCTGTGAGTTTGTTTCCGTTTTGATCCGTAACGTGGAAAACTGTAGATGGAAATTTAAGAGAATTAGATTTGGAAGTTTCAGAAGAAAAAAGGGAGGTGGGTTTCATTAAATTATGGAAAGTTGTTAAAGTTTCAAACGAGAATCTTATGACAGAATTTTACTTGATTTGCTTACCATCCATGAACCATCTTCCATCGGAGGAAATGTAAGCTTTCTTTATACAGAGGTTCAGATCTGTGAGGACCTGCACCGCCTCCAAAAGGATTCCATGCTTTCTCGCACTGTCTACCTGCAAAATATCAAAGATTGGAGAACAGATTCAGATTTTCGCCATTTTTTGGGTAAATCCTTCAATTTCTGTTTAGGGTTTCTGCGAATCAATTTTTTGCGGTTTCGTAGAAGCTTACCTTGACCAGAGTCGCGGTATCGCAAACGGCATTATCTATCACGACCCTGAAAAAACAGTCAAGTGGGCAAATTAGTCGAACGATTTTTTGACCTAACTCATTTTTAATTTGGAGAATAATTGAAGAAACGCTTGAATTTCGTGAATGGCAAGTCTGTGGAAAATAGGGGAAACAAACAGAACAGAGGTCTTTGAAAAGTCTAGTAAGACCGAGAGAATTCTGGAAAGAACGGAGAGGATCAAAGGAGGAAAGTCAGAAAATCAGTAAATTATAACGAACTCAAACCAAAAGGGCTGAATTTAGGTGAAGAAATCTGCACGAAAACGCCTAAATCTCCAATAATTTTGCTATATTTTAATATTAAAAAACAGAAACAAAGGAATTTTAAGAAATTATAGTCCAGAAATCCATGGAAGAAAAAAAAGATTAAAATAATAAATCTACGATTTGAATTAGAAATTATAAATGAGAACCCAGAAGTTCAGACGACTGTAGAATGGAGAAAAGGTGCACTGATATGCAAAAAAGGATAAAAAGTAGAGTTCCCTGCAACAAGAAATTCCATTTAAAATACAGAGAATAGCTGCAGAAATCCTTCAAACGGGAACCAGAATCCGATCACAAACCAAAAACAATTCCACTGAAAACCGTCCCAAATCACTAAAACCAAAACCATCCAACGAAAATCAAGAAAAACACAGAAAACCCACAATTTTTTTTTTTTTCAAAATCCACGAACATACAACAAACACATCCTTCAAAGAAAAAAAAACCAACCTCGGAGAAGTCATCCGAATCAAAAGCTTCTCATACTCATCAACACAAGCAGACCATCCCATTTCCATTCTTCCTTCTCCCTCTTTCTCTCTATTCTCCTCTCAATCTCTTGCCCCAAACAAAACCCACAAAAATCGTAACAACCCAACTCTCAAATTCTTATATTTCGCCTTGAATAGCAATAAATCTCTCAATGAACGCCGAAAGAAAACAACCCACCTAATATAACGCTCCTGTTCTAAAGAATCCAATGCCAGAGATAACCCTCCATCAAATCTCCATTAACAATCAAACCCCAATGCTTTTCCTCCTTTCTCCAAGATCTCTCTTCTCTTCAAATCCGCAAAAATCTTCAAGTTTTTCTCTCTCTAGAAGAGTTGCTATTCTGGTTCTCTCTCTCTCTCTCTAAAATCGAACACAACAGAAGCCTCTGTGGCTCTTTCCCTTCGATCCACCCTCACTTATATATACAAAAACCAACCAAAAAAAAAAATTTCAATATTTATTTTTTATTTTTTAAAATATTATTTTAATAATTTCAAACCACGCCTCTACGCAAAGCGGGTCGGTCACATGGGGTGAGGGCAGCCCCTGCCCGGATGACCCACCCATCCAGCTATTTCCCAACTCCAGCTGTCCCGGCTGAACCACCGGTCACTGACACGTGTCAGTAGTTCAACCACCAAGCTCGGATGCTACTTTGCTTGTGTTCGACTCCATGGTGGAGTTGTTGCGAGATGCTGGATAAACGGTTTAGATTGCGTCCACGTGTCAGATTAGTTGTGGGTCCCACCCCTAGAGATGGCTTGGTGATGAAGTGTCTAAGGAGGGAATTATGGTTTCCACACACCAACCGTGTCGGCTTTTTCTCTTGTCTGTCCTTACGGCCGTTTTTATTGTTCTCGTTGTACAGCGTGATCTTCACAACTGCTTATAACTGTCCAATTCGAGGGCAAATTAGTCATTTCAGAGCTTGATCAGCATCTTTTTAATTGTTTTCCTTTTTTTCTAGATTCGTATGTGTGGAGTTATTGGGTTCTTGCCACGTGTAAAGAACTTGATACCGATCAGACGGTTGAAATTCTCCACTTGTGTTGATCTCCAAAGTGGGACCCACTGGGCGTGGGTCATGGGAGGCATGAATTCGTATTTATTATTCTGCATTAAATCACTTCTGAGCCAATCCACGCGTGTCACGCTTTGGTATTATAAGCATAACAGCCGGGAGCCAGTGAGGTGTTACGCATACGTACGGGCTGATATTGATTTAAGAAGAATGTTAATAATGGTCGGATATGTAGAGAGATTCTGATCGACGGCCGATAAATGGAGCGCAGATACGGCAGACCTTAGTGAGTGCTTTGGCTTTTCGAGCAACCCGACATAAGCCGAAGAGTTCTGACTGAATGGGGCCCAAAGAGGCCGAATGGTCTAGTGGTCACGTGTCGAGAGTCAGAGATCACGTGCACCGGCTCGCCGCTATCTAAGGCACCGGCGTCAACGTGGAAAGACCAAAATTGCGTTCCGACAGTAATTGGCTGCACCCACTCCTCGACATAATCAGGGGGGAATCAATTCACTTTTTGGAGGTTTTTGATTTCCCCTCCCCGAGTGTCCCATCAAGGGGGTGTGGCGTAGAGGATTTCAGACCTGACCGGAAATCATATTTATGCCGTGAAGACGCGTTTTGCGGAAAATGGAACTGCCGTCTCCCACACTCTCAATGACCGTTACGACAGTTAAAACGACAGTTGGAAGCGGTGGTATAACCGGCACCGCCCGATGTTTCAAGTTGACGACAGAAACGGAAGTGCCGTCCCCTCCCCGCTCTAACGACCGTTACGACAGTTGAAACGACAGTTGGGAGCGGTATTATCGGCACCGCCCGATCTCTTAATTTGACGTTTCTCCTGATCTCTTTGGCGGGAAACCGGCTATAGTTCCCGCCAAATCGGGTCGTGGCCGCCATGTCAGTATGTGAGTGTTCGAGAAGGGAGGAAAAAAAAAAACAAACAAACAAACAAACAAACAAACAAACAAGGAAAAAGGGCGTGGGGCCCACAACCACTTGAGTGGGGTGGGCGGACGGACGGTGCGAGAATGGGAATGGCCTTTGCAGGCGAGAAAGAGACACTTGTACGAGGAGAGTGGTGGAAAGGTGATAAGACACGTGGATGACAGCTCGGATGTGCACCCCCTCGTCTCTTTTGAATCAGAAAACGAGATATGTTGAATTTTTTTCTTTTTTTTTTTTTGGGAAAACCCGCCATTTTTGGACTTCCTTTTGACCGTTTGAGGTGTTGGCGCCAACATTCAAACCCAAAAGATCCAGTCTGCCCTTGTTCACATGACACAAACACATAAAACAAATAGAAAGAAAGATCTGCTTTTTTTTTTCTAATTTTCTTATTTTATGATGAAGCAGTTTCCCATACAACGGCGCCGCAGATCTCTCCGAGTGATGCTCGAGGCATGTTTTTTCACAAAAGTGAAATGCTTATATACAACAAGTAGTAGGAGATTGTTAATGTGGATTTTCTTGGGATATGTAGGCTCCCCAAACATAGAAAGGAACATGAAATCAAAAAGAAGCCCCAAAAAAAGAGATTTGTAAGTTTAATTATTTGATTAATTAGATCTTAATTCTGATCTTTGAATACATGACTCACTTTTAGATACTTTAAAAATTGAAAGAAACCCATTTGAACAGCTCATGGCCCAGCTAACTTAACAGTATGATCTCACCCATATCGAGAAGGGTTTGACCCAAAAAAAGGCATGCCAGAGGACGGAAGAGACCATTCTGGTCAGGCTTTGCCTTGCAACTTGGGTTTCCTTCTAACTAACTGCTCCTCCTTCCTTAATTACTTTTTAATAGTTGTTATTCTTGCTGCTTTTTAAAAAAAATGGGATTTTTATTATTCAAAAAAGTTGAAGATCCAACCAAACCCTTAAATCGCTTATTAGGAGGAAAATATGTCGTTGAACGGATACACTGTTGGAATACCAATCCAATTGAATGTAATTATCAGTTATGTTAGTTAAACACCATTCTAATGATCTATGACTTAGGTGGGACTGACAGTCCCACCTAAGTCTCTTAGTCTAGAGGGGATGATCTATTTCTAGATTCTTATTCTTCTGCTGCAGATAGATATCATCTTTTTTGGACCGTGGGATGAGATTGAACTGATGATGATTCTAGGCTTGTAATAGTTCGATTGAGTTTTAATTTTAAGTGGACTTCTAGGTCAACTATATAGAAAACACACGCAGCTTTGCCATTTTTAGTGCATCTACACATGTAATTGGTATTGGGAATGAAATCTGTTTAAAATGAAATCAGCTGTTTAGATAAACTTGTTGGGGTCCATGAAATTGGAAAGTTACAAAATCTTATTATTCAACTTTTAATCCTGTCCTTGTTGATCCTGATTCAAACTTTAGAAATATATCAATTGTTCCCCGATAATCGAATAACTTTTTGTGTATATAATGCATATGTGATTCGGTACAAAAACCATTTTCTTTCCTATAAGTTCCAGTATCAATATTCATCAAAAAAAAAAAAAAAAAAAATTGTTCTTGTATCAATAAGAATTATAGTTCTTATAGTAGTTGGGGTTTCAAGTCCCCTAAGCAACATCCCCATCAGATTGGGTTGATGTTTGCCCCTCCCCGCTAGTGGTAGTGTGGGTTCACCCTGTGTGGCAGTAGCAGGGCCCAAGTGGCCTTACCCAAAAGAAAAATCATAGAAAAACAACCCTAAGAATTTGGTAGGACTGATAAAAGTCAGCCTAAGGTAGGTATGACTTAGGGACCAACACATCAGTGTCAAAAAAGTGAAAAGCATTCCCCCAAAATTGTAAATCACTTTTTCATCATCAATGTGTTGACCCCAAATGTCAGTCCTACCTTAGGCTGACTTTTATCAATCCTACCAAATCCCACCTCAGAAAAATGGATACTCGTCTCACTTGTAGCAAACTCAAATCAACAGATTAGATGTCCGTGTTGGTGATTGGTCTCTCTAGAATTAGATGATTTGCAACAAACTCAAATCAACAGGTCCGGCAGGCTCCTCACTCTCAAAACAAGGAATTGGGAAATAATACCATCCTCTAAGAAATTCTAATGAGAAAAGTAAACTACATATTCTACTCTTAAATTATTTTGCAATTCCCTTTATACTCCTTCCTACTATGTATCAAAATGACAAAAGCACCATTTCCATTCCACAATTCCAAACATATAAATAAACTTGATTCACCAATCACAGCGGAGCCCATTTAGAAGTTGATCAAACCAACATGACATTCATATAAATGCGCTTAGGGATCAATATATTTGTCCTGTCTTATCAACAATATCAAACTAATGATATTTATTTAGGCCGTATTTGATTGCCACCTATAATGAAATCATCTCATTTTAAATTCCCATGGCATTTGAAGCCGAATGGATCAAAAGGAACTAATTTAAATTCATATTGATTTCTTAACGAATATTAACGAGTCATCTTCGGGTAATTTTGGCCTTGTTAGGCAGCCACCTGTAATATAATCATTTCATTTGAAATTCACAAGGCATAATGTGACGGTTGAAAAAGAACTCAATTAGAGTTGTTAGGGCCTGTTTGGCAGCCACCTGTAATGTAAACATTTCATTTCAAATTTCTCTAGGCATTTGTAGGCATTTGTAGCCATAAAGTGATGGTTCAAAATGCACTTATTCAGATTTATACTAATTTGTTAACTAAAGTTTTAAATGAAATCATTTTGGGTTTTTTATAAAATGGAATGATATATGTTATTGAGCATAAATCTAAATGAGTTAGTTCATTATAAGCCAACACCTTGGGGCTACTAATGCCTTGGAAATTTGAAATGAAATGATTACATCACAGGTGGCTGTCAAACACAGCCTTAATGAATTGATTTTCATTAATCACCAAAATATGAATGATAACATATATCATTTCATTTTTTTAAAAACCTAAGATGACTTCATTTCTAATTTAAGTTAGCAAATCAGTAGAAATCTGAAATCTGTTCATTTTGAACCATCACCTGTGGCTGGATTTTGAAATAGAATGATTACATTACATGTGACTGCCAAAACGCCTTCATAAAATGGAATGATTTATGTTGTCAATCAAATTTTGGTGATGAATACAAATCAAACCATTTTCGTTGGGGTTCATATGCACTCAGATGTTATGGTAAACCAAAATGAAATGATTTCATTCCAAGTGAACCAAACGCAGGGTTATTCGATTCATAAAAAGAAAAAATGAAGACTAAGAGATATGGTAGTCATCGACCTTTTAGTACGCCTGATGCATGCAGTGCACATAAAGATGGAACCACATGAGATATGCCAGTGGCACGAATGCAGAGATTCTGGGTTCTCCCACCTAGCTCTCTGTTAGATTGAGAAACTCATTTTAAAAGAGAATCTTTCAGTGATAATAGGGTCAAACTTTCGAAGATCCTCCCAAGGGATTTCAAGTGTAACACCCTTCTTTTGAAGGAAACCACCAATAAGACGTTGATGCAACAATGTGATTCCATGTTAGTAGCCACGAGTACTAAACCCCCACTTAGCAGCATAGAAGTTTCCAAAAAAATATAAAAATAAAAACAAACAAACACTAACTTGGATGTAAATTACAGAATGCAATTAGCACCATAAAGTTTCTCAAAACTCTCCCAAATTAAAAATTGGCTTACTAAATCTTGACAAACTCAGGTCTATCAACAATTGCTCCCCAAATTGGGGTACATTTTCTTCAACATAATCTTTCCAAAAGGATGCAAGTAAATAAAGGCAATGCCGCTTGTAAAGCTCTTTCATCGCGAGTACGTAATCATGACAAGACTCAAGGCAAAAGCCCCGGCTGATTCCATGCCAGCAGTTGCTGTAAGAGGATGCGCAAGCACTTTTAGGCAACATGAATTTATTTGTCTGATTTATTAGTGAAGAAGAAAAGTAATGTTTGAGCCAATGAATAGACTGATAATGAAACCATTCTTGCACAAATTGTTTTTATGCTCTTTACTTCAATGGTTCTTTCGGGCTGCAGCACCAGACACATTATCTCCAAAAGAAAAAGGCTCTTTTTATGAAGAAGCAAATGCTTACCAACGGTAAACATCCAACTATCCTATGATGCTTATATCAATCTTACGACACATGGTATCACCATAAAACTCCATTGTGATGCATCAACCAATTTCAATGTAACTGCATCAGATGTACACACTGATTCAAATCATCTCACCAAGAGGGCTAGCAAATACTTCAAAACCAATGATAATATTACTTAATATTGCTAGCAAATGATCACCTCCCATCAACAAACATCTTCTATTTAAACATTTTCCCAGTGAATCATAGATTTTCAGTTAGTAAACATTCGGTGTTAAATCTATATACCAAATCCGTCCTATTTTCTATGAAGTTGGCCCACCCTACAGTTTCCCAGAAGCCCTATCCATAACTTCGACCGAGTCACCTATGGAACCTGAGGAAACTGACATTGCTTGAGTCACCGTCTACATTGATATAGAACATACTTACCAAAGTGGTGGGAGGTCTTCAATGTTGCCACCTTATCATGTACAAATTTTACCTCCCATTCCCTGGGGTTAACAAGGGCAATACCATCAGATTACCTTTTCACTGGCTTCTTTCACTTCTGCACCACCTTGTCTACCAACAATTTGCTTTCCAATGAACACTGAAGTCAAACACTTGCATCAGGATGCTCATGTAAGCCATGTGAAATCCTAATCAGCCAGAATCATTCAATTCCTTAACTTTAAAGTACAAATAAATAGGCACGCAACACTGCATGTCAATATCATTGCAAAATTTAAGCATAGAATATGACATCATGATCAACTCAAAGGCTGGAATAAAAATAGGATTAAGCCTAGCCCCTTCTAACATCTAATGCCACACTCCAATAAGTTCCTAAGTTTAAATGTGAGTGGCTTTGAATAGTTCTGAGTAATGAAGCGCAGAACTCTGCACAAACACAAACTTCAAAGCTAAATAACTGAACAAAATCATGATGAGTGAAGCCACCATGATTATGGCATATTTCTGCATTTGCTAAACATAATCATCTAAAAGTAACTAACTAAAGTGTTGGAAAGTCACCTGATAATAGCTCAAAGAAGAACAATTAAATACCTTCCATGGCTGCTCAAGCACAATGAGCATTGAACATAAGCCGGAATCTTTTGAACCGTCTTGAGCCACACACCACTATCAGAAGTCTAGGGCTGTCAACCATCCGCCTAAGCATATGTATTCAATTCACATTTGATCCGCTTAAAGTGATTACGGATGCATCAATATCTGATTTGTTTAAATACTCGATTCGTTTAATAAAGTATTTGATTATAAACGAACGGAATGTGGATATGTATTCATCCGCTCCAGCTAAATACAAATAAAGCTGTCAATTGGGCCAGGCTGGCCCGAAGCCCAACATATCTGGCCCGAAAAATAATCAGGTGGGGCCAACCTAATTCCAGGCTGGGCTGAGTTTGGACCCAACTTTTAGGCCCGAAGTTTTATTCTGCCAAGTTTGGGTAGGCTCAAGTTCAGCCCGACCCAGCCCAAACTAATTAGCAAATAATAATTTATTTATATGTTGATATTAGGTCTATATATATATATATATATATATATATATAAAATTCTTTTTGGATCCATATATTTTTAACAAATTTATTATCATCAAATGTTTCAAGTGTCAACTATTCAAAAAAGTCCACACAATATGCATTTAGAGGCAATTATGGGCCTAAAATCAACCCAAAATTAAGTAATGATTTTTAATTTGGGCAGCCCGAACTCGGCCCGAAACCCATTGTTTTAAAATGGGCTGAGTTGGAGCCCAACTTTTAGGCTCCAAGTTTTATTCGGGCCAAGTTCGGGCTCAGGTAAAACATTTTGGGCTGAGTCTGGGCAGACCTCGACCTGGCTCAACCCAGCCCGATTGACAGCCCTAAATACAAATAATATTAATCAATATATAGTTTATTTGAATGTTGGATGGGTCTCAATAAATACTGAGTTTCATAAGGGTCTTTATAATAAATATAATTTATTTTTTTTATAAAATAAGCATTAGTTAACAAAGGAAGCCCTAAATCGTTCTTTATTTCACAAATACGAGAGAGGGAGCAAGAGGCGTCCGTGATTACTGCCTCCAGTGGCGATGAGTTGCCTCCCCCAATCCCCGACTCGATTTCTTCGAAGGGATAACATTTCTTCCAAACAGAGGTATCAATTTGGATCTTGATCTGTTGGTCTATGCGAAATTCGCCCCACTCTCCCGTCTCAGTTCTGGTTCAAACAAATCAGAGGAATCGGCAAATAAAAGAAAAACAGGGGTTGAGGCTGATCTTGGGTCTCTTCCATTGCCATGGGAAGGTGAGTTTAATTTCTTTAAAAAAAAATCATGACGGATATTTGAATTCGCATGCGATATTCGACGAAGTCAAATGCGAATTTGATTTTCAAACATCCAGAATGTTGGATGCGAATTTGGATGCATGTATTTTTAATAGAATCAAATGCGGATGTGCCTATATCCGCTTTGAATTCACTCCATTTACAGCCCTAATCAGAATAATTCTATCAAAAAGTACCATTGGCTATCGAGTCCCATCTGACTTCTCAATCTGCAGTGAAGGCTAAGACCATGTTTGATGGAAATTAACTCTTAAAAGGAAGGGAAAACAAAGAAAAATCTGACCACTGATCTTGTGACCAAGATGGAGGATGGCAAGTCCCTTTACTTCATCATAAAGAGAAGAAAAAAAAAACCACCGAAAGAAGGCAGTTGCCAATGGCACTGTGTTCCCATAAATAAGGGACAGGTTGATGGCAAGCCAGGGCCAAACTTCCCAGAATATGAAGTTAAATGGCCAGAGCAGAAACTCAATTCAGCTAATTCTGAAAGACTCTAAAATGCAAAATTCGAGAAAGAATTGATAAAGTTTCATAAATTCAATGATCAAATCCAAAAACCAATGTTGATCATTTCAGGCTTCAAGCTAAACTTTTAAGGTATGCAGTGCACATTGAATCGCAATCAAAACAGCATAAACCTTTTTTTTTTTTTTTTTGTTGGATGGAGATCCACAACCAGTTGCGATTGTTCTGCTTAATTCAGTTGGGTCTTCTCTACGTGGAAAGTTACTACTCTAGGGGTGCACATGGGCAGGACAGGCCCGGCCAGATTTTAGCCTGGCCCAACTGGGTGGTGGCTGCATCCTTAGGACCATTGGGTAACACAGGCTGGGATCTGGTCCAAGCTTCAACAGGCCCATAAAATAGGCCCATCATTTTTATGATCATTATTTTATTTTTATTTTTTTGAGAGATAATGGAGATATTTTATTGAGCAACAAAACAAAGCAAAAACTTACAAAGAAAGCCATCACCAAGGTGAGAGACAAAAAAAAAACAACACAACACAACAAAAAGATTACAACTCCTCACTCCATATAGAATTCCAATCCCTTTCCACGAAATCAGCTATAATGAAAATCCATTCAAAGAGAACTCTATAAATATAAAAGACCAACTCCCCATAGTCCCTCCTCTTATCCTGAAAGATCCTAAGTTTCGTTCCTTCCACATTCACCAACAAATAGCCCCCGAAAGAAACAACCAAATGATCTGCAAATGATCTAGACTAAGAATTTTATCCAGCACAATGTTCCATATGGAAGAGGAAACTTTTGATGGAATGCTTGACATCCAAATGCCTCTATGAGGATAGCTAGTAGATCCTTGTTTTATCAGAGCCAAATACATGGATTTAATAGTAAACCTACCCCTCCTAGAAATGCTTCACTCCCATCCATCTCTCAAATTCAGGTCCAGTCTACTATTTACCAACAAATTCAGCAACCTACATAATTCACCCGACTCCCAGTCATTCAATTTTTTGCACAATCTCGGCACCCAAATATCCCCCATTGAATCGTAATTATCCATCACCTGAGCCAAAGGATCAACAGCCAAAGAATGAAGCATCCTAAAAGATTCTTTAGGCAGACTCTCACCAACCCATCTATCATTCCAAAAATTGATCTTACTTCCCAAACCTAGATTGAATCTAATATATTTCCAAAAAAACCTCCGACATCTTTTAAATAGAATTCCAAAGCCCACAACCATGTCTACCCTTTGTCTTCTTCACTTCCCCAACCTAATATCTCACTAAATCTAGCCACCACCACATTCCACCAAAAACTCCCTCTTTCTAACTCAAATCTCCAAAGCCATTTAGTTAGCAACGTCCTATTATGCACTCTAACTGATCTCATGCCCAAACCACCACACTTTATAGACCTAACAATGGTATTCCAATCCACCAGATGATATCTATAATGCTCCTCCACAAAAAGTTGCTAAAGAAAATCTCATTTCTATTAGCTACCAAGGTCAAAATGGTCAATAAAGGTAATAATTGGGGATAGCCGCCAAAGTGGACTTCAATAGGGTCAATCTATTGGCCCATCAATTGGCCATGCATGACCGTATCCATGTCTTTAATAGCAAAATATTCAGTTAGAACTGCACAAAAGAACACATACTAAGACCATACCCATCATGTATTAGGGTAAGCAGAAAGCGTAATGTACATTAAGGTCCCAAAGGTAGCCTCACTAAATTTTGGAACTATGAGAATACGCATGTTAACCATTTTCAAACCATTTCCACCAATTCCACATTTCCACCATGATTTGAAAATTCCCTATTATAAGGTAATTCTTAGGAAGCATAGCCTCTACTTTGAGGTCACTCACATAAAGGCAGTTGCAAGGGTATGGCCCTTGCAATTCATTTTATAAGAGTCATAGCTAGGAAGCATAGCCTCTACTTTGAAGTCACTCACATAAAGGCATCCCGAGATCCTACCTAGCTATGACTCATACAAAATGAACTGCAAGGGTCATACCCTTGCAACTTGAAGCCCAAAAAAATAATCTTCGTTTTACTTTCCTCACTACCCTACAGGTTAGCTCTGAATAGTTCTCAAAGGAACCATTTTTCCGCTCCAACCACAGAGACCAACAAACATTAGTCAAAACCAATGCCCAAAGAGACTTTTCTCCTCCCACAGAGGAAATGTTGACGCAACAAAAAACAGTCCTGAAATACCACGTGATGGGAGATAGAGCCAAACCACCCACGACCAATGCTATAAACAATAAACTAATAGAGGAAAAAAAAAAAACAAACAAACAAACACCACACAAGATAAGGATTTTATATGGTTTGACCAAGATGCTCATGTCCACAAGTGTTGTCTATTCTTCGCTATAAAAAGAAATACAAGTTATAATAGAATAGATTCTCCCCTTTTATCATCTCAAATCCATGACCTAATAAAACCCGTTACTCCCGTAACTCTCTAAACAACTAACACCCTTCTCACCTTCCTTCAAAACCTGCAGAAGACCCTATTTTTTTCACTATGAAGAAACCCTTTGTCTCTTTGTTTCGTTCAAAGAGAAAACCTAGAAAAGAACCATACAACAGCCATCAACTTCTTTTCAGAAACTATTTATTGTATTTTGTTAGTCCCACTTATGGATAAAGCACCCATGTTTTCACCTTCTCTTACCTCAAGAGTCCTTCATTTGCTAAAACTTGCCAAAAACAACAATCTCCAACTTGTCATGTTTATAACCACTTTAAAGATCTTTTGTTGAAGTTAGCTCCACTAGTATCTTTACCAAAACACAGAACTTGTGATATATGTGCAACAATAAACCTTGGCCTACATTCCAAAACCATCTTGGAGATAACCTTGCATTTGTCCTCCTTAGTGAACTATCTACCACCTGTCTAAAATGCACCTTCATATTAAATCTGAATCAAATAATTTGTTAGCCATCACCTCAAACAACCATTGGCCTTGAAAAACCACCAGCTACACACATCATTGAACCAATCCAGGCATGACTCCTTTTGGCTGAATCATAATACGACCAAAGCACATTTATAGTTGTCCCAAGTTGACTTTCCTAGCCAACTCTAAACAGAAACCTCAATCCGTCCTCTCCAACTGCAAGAACTATCTCACAATTGTTTGTCATCTAAAAACATGTAACACATGTTCCTTGCCCAACTGGGAAAGAGACCCCATACAAGCACTTATAACTCCGTGCACCCTGTTTCCAACTCTCCATCAAGGCCAAATGAATACTATCAATCATCGTATTCCCCATCAAAAGATACACACTCTCACACTTCTCTCGCCTTTCATCAAGGCCAAAAAACCATGTGTGACTTTCATGTCTCCATATATAGATATATACCTAAAACCCATGGAGTCCAACCAACCTAGTGATATTAAATACCTTCGCATCTTTGGGACATATGCCGCACCACCCAAAATACAAACCACTCCATCAAACATCTTGATTTTCACTGTTCTAACAGGCATGACATCACAAGTGGACCAATCACCTAAGAAGATAACACCTATCTTCTCTTAAAACATATCAATATATTCTTTCCTCAAAGATATATATGAACAGGGCATCATGAATCTAATATCCACTCATCATGAGAAGTGTGCACACCTTTGGAAATTGTGAGAACATCTCCAGTGTATTCCTTTTGTTCCTCTGCCACTATTGTATTAAGATTGTCATAGTTCTTCATGTCAGCACGTTTTAGACAATCATTCATAATGTAGCCATATTAATCCTTCTTAATATGGACATATTCCTTCCAGTGAAAACACTAAATCTTATCCTTCCCTCTAGAGACTTGAACCCAAACTTGCTATTTCTAGTCCCCCCTCACAAACGACCTTCCTCCCGACCAACCAGCCCAAAATCTTGACCTCCTTCAAGAATTGGTCTTTCCTATTGTAATTCAAGTTATTTAATAAAAATAGGTTAAAATCAACCAGGATACTCTTTAGGGCTATCCTATATTAACAAGTTATTAGTTTTAGGCAAGGAAGAGCTTTATTTTTCATCACTTTTATTTAGGCCTAATTTTGGGGCTCAAATCTCATGATTCTCATCTATCTAACTTAATTTGGTGTCATTTGAAAGGTTATTGAGTTACCTTTCCAATAAAACCAAGATTTCATGATTTTGAGTTGATTTGAGAGAGTTATGGCCAAATTACCGACAAGGCATCACTTCGTGTTAGGATTAATCTAATTTGAATTTTATATTTGGACTATTTCTTAGTAATATGATTTTTTTTAGAATTAGTTACAGAATTTGCTTATAAATATAAGTTATATCATTGTAATTAAGAAGTTGAGTTGAATAATTTTGATACCAAAAAAAAAATCTGTTTTTTTGGTATCACAAAGAAAGTGAACAGCAAAACACAATAAAAAAAAAAACAGGTAAAGAAAAGAAAACCAAGTCCTCAAACATCAACATGCCACAAAGAATACCTAGAGCCCTCATCAAATCTGCCCCAACAGAGCACCAATCAAAGAGAGCACTATACATGGCTGCCGTAAACCTTTCTTGACTGTTAGACTTGCTCTCAAAAATTCTGCTAAGCCTTTCCTTCCAAATGCCCCATCACAGGGCACTTGGAAGAAGACTCCAGATGGGTTTAAAAACCCCTCCACCACCTGGAGATTAGTCTTTTAAACTCAAGCAAGAAGGACCAAGAAACCCCAGTTGGGTTAAAAAGAAGAACCAAACATTACAAACACCTAGGCAATAAACAAAAAAGTAATTTATCATCTTCTCTCTTAAGGTATTGAGAGCACCTATTACCTAAACTCTTCTCATAAGGCTATCCATAGTAAGAATCTTGTGCAGGTACACATTCCGCAAGAAGAAAGCCACCTTTGAGGGGTAGCCACCTTATGAGGAAAAAGAATTACAGCTCTGTTATTTAAGGTTGCGTTAAAAGGATTGCAAATTTTCCTTTTCTTTCCTTTAATCCAAGTCCAGCTATCACTCCTGAAAGGATCAGGCCAGAGCTCCTTCAATCTATTGAGTAATCTCAAAACTCCTCCATTTCATAGTCAATTAGGCTTCTCCTCAATCTAGAACACCAAATCCCATCCCTGATATTTGCATCAAGATGGGAGGCAATAAATCACTTCTATCCATCTCCTCACTGCAAGCCACCAAATCCCATCCCTGTTATTTGCATCAAGATGGGAAGCAATAAATCCCTTTTATCCATAGCTAAAGAGTACATTCGATTAATGGTCTCTCTAAGAGGCCTATCCCCACACCAATGGTCCTCCCAAAACTTAATGTGCTAACCTGACCCAAGATTAAATCTAATGAACTTCGTGACCCTCTCCTTTTTCTCTGCTATTGATTCCTGAATTCCTAAACCATGCCATTTCATACTTTTTGGGGATCCCAAACCCAAGTCCTTACTGTATTTTTTGCACAATCATTCTTCTCCACAGGCTTTCATTTCAGTCCCAAACCGCCACAACCACTTATCTAAAAGAACCTCATTGCAACTACAGATTTTACTCATCCTAAGACCTCCAATTTCACAAGGCCGACTAATCGCTTTTCATTCCACTAAATGCTATTTCCTTGCATCCCCCTATCATTCCAAAAGAAATCTTTGAACATTCCCTCTATGATGCAGCATGCATGTGAAATCAAGTGCAATTAAAGGTCCAAGGTAATTACACAAAGCACAAAGAATGCATAAAAAAGATTCATATCTTCCAAGCAAGTATGCTTAAGCCAATTAAGAGATTAGGTAATAAAGCAACTCAAATTATTAAGAAACAAACCATACAAAGATTCAAAACGGTTAGTAGGTTAATGCCATAACTACTAACATTCATTCACACTTATGGAAATCAGTAATCATTCAACCGATAAAGACCAATAGGAGTCACACACACACACAATAAGATGGGGGCTAGAAGTTTAAGCTCTAAAAGGGGTATTCAGGTATGGGATTATGGGTCACAAACTGTGCAAAACAGCAAGTGTGTGAGAGTGTATAGGACTCAAAACAGTGTATGTCAAGAAGGCTTGGAGTAGTTAAAAGGGTACTGATGTAAGTATTTGAATGGGTTCAGATTGGAATTAAAATAAAGGCTATTTGGAGAGATTGAGGGGTTGGACAGCAAGGAGTATGTGTTAGTGTCAAGGTTCTGTAAAGAGGATACCTGCAGGTGTCTTGCACAGTAAACAATAAAGGAGCAAACACCAATTCTGTGGAGATCTCTTAAACAACAACATTGTGGTGATGTTGTGATGAATACTCGAACAGCCAGGTATAGGCTTCCACAAGCATAAACTCAGCAGCACAGATGAAGATCTCTTCTCTACTCAGTCACACAACCAACTAGCTGTCCAAAGAAGTAGGCGCAAGCCGGAGCGGGAAATTCAGTCTTGAATTCAACACTACTGAGAGAACCACCCACTGTGGTGCTGCCGCAAGTACATGAACCAAACAATAACTCACTTGGAATCAGAAAAACCAAAAGAGCCTTACAGTATGGCTGCTGCCACAGGGATAAAATCACTTAGGGTTCGATTTCAAGACTCAGGTTTGCAGAGAGATATAAACTCAAGGTATCGCAGGGATTGAAAAGGAGTAATAGGGTTAGGGTCGATGGGAGAAAACCAGAAGAGGATAATTTCAGGTCTGGCCGATAGATTAGAGTTAAGTTTCGTTATGATTTCATGGGTGAAATCAATTAGGGAAACAATTCTTTGATGAGCAGCAGGTCAAGGATGGATTGGTGGAGATTTTAATGGATGAAATCAAAAGAGAAAAGAAGATTGGGGTGGCCGATTGAATTTGGAGAAATAGTTTAGGGTTTTGTTACGATGGAAACTTCAAAATAATGGGAAAGGAATTAGGGCTTTAGGATGGGCAACAAGCAATCAAAAAAGGAGAAGAAGAAGAAGAAAAAGAGATAGTGATACAACATGCATGTAGGTGAGTGAAATGCATGCATAGGTGATACGCATAAAATCACTAAAACAATAAAGTGATAGAAACTAGATTGCTACTAGCACCATTCACATGCAAATTCAGGTAGTTCTTTAATTATATTCATCATGCATTAGAGGAATTAGGAAAAACAAAGGAATAAACAATAAACAACCTAATTAATACATTGAAGTACTTAACTAATTTAGGGAATTAGAAATCTTTAGGGTTGCCGTCCAAAATCTGATGCATGAAATTGATATAAAAAGTGTCTAATTAAAGAGCAAAAATGAAGAGTAACAACTAATATACTAGGGATTTTGCATCGAGGAATAAAAAAATGGGTTGTAAACATGATTATGGTTGGAAAATAAGGGCAGGGTATTTAAATATGTTCAGAAAATATATACTTTAACAGCCACCAAGTCCATGCCTCACACCCACCAAGTTACAATCTATGGGATTTGAAAAGAGCAGCACATAAGAGATACCTTTAACAAGAACTTTAATGGGAGAAGAGGCCTTTGTATCTTCTATATGCCACCCATTTAGACTCATACCCGAGAAACCAAGGAACCAAGCTGTGATAGAAATTTGAAGAATCTGATCTCCAAAACAGTGGTACCGCCACCCTAGACTAACCCCATGTGGGGTTTCGATTTGGAGAGGTTTTTCTGCAAATGGCTGTCACTTTGGGTGCCGCCCAGGAGTTGTTTAACTCCTAGAAGTGCTGGATCAGCCAACACTTGGCTGGCTGGAGCTGAGACCTGATCTCCCAACAGTCGATAAAAAACCTATTTCACGCCTCCTGTGGATTGAATCTGATAGAAGTGGCCTTGGGGCTAGTTTGATAATACTTACTGTGTCGCCTGGTCCTATAGAGCCTCCTGGAAGTGCCAAATCAGTCAAGGTCCTGGCCAGGTTCAGCTGGTACTCGATTTAGTCCAAGCTGGTCAGGCACCTCTTTTAATGCCTAGACCTGAGAAATCTCCTTGTATTGCTCTTAATATTGATTTTTTTTTTTTATAGTTACCACCTTCAGTAGGATCATCGAAATAGTAGGCACCTTGTATATGCCTCAAATCGAACCAAATCCTAATCTCTATTGATTGTCACGCATTCTTCACAAGGGGAGAGAGTGGGCATCCAATACCAGTGTTAAACTAGGTAGGGGTCTAGTCCTATTCCAAAGTTTTGGGATCTCCATGCTGCAAGTAAGGAAGAAGAAAGTGAAGAACACGTTAAACTCAAAATCCAAAATCGCATCCATAAAATTTCTGGTCATGGGGTATAAAAAGACACCCCCATAGCTAGGTCTACAGTAAGATTACCCTAAGGGCCCAAAATACCCCTATGCCTAATATGCTCCTGTCAAAAATACCCCCAAAATACAAATAATGACATAAAAACTCAAATAACTGGCTAATGACTAAACTACCCTCCAATAATGTGTCTCCCCCCAACAAGAGACAAACAAAATAAAAAAAACAATAAAATAAATGTGAAAATAACATCCTGGACATCCTGTACATATAGGGACCCCCTACTGGAACCAAAGTAGGGGCTCATCTCTCCTACGCCGCCTCTGGTAAGTCTGTAAAGCTCGCCTGGACCCAATGTCCTCATCAAATAGTAAGTTGTGAGAAATTCCTTCACCATAGCCCTAGGTAATCCCTACCTTAGGGTTTCAAGTTTTGCACAAAAACTTAAAAGAGAACACCCAAAATCATGTGGGAGAAAACCAACCAAATTTTTATTCATAAACTCATGTCTCACAAAGTGGGAGGAACCCTCCTTATGTAACCCACAATTTGGCCAAAACTCCCTCTTTACAATTCAAACTCAATTCAAGAAATAAGAAACTTGCAAAATAGCAAAATATAGAAACTTTAAGACTCTTAAGTCTTTAATAGAAACATCTAATATCACTAGACTCCAAAACTTAAAATAAATTGTAACTAAGGACATAGACTTTAAAATTTAACCTAGCAACCCTTAAACTAATAAAAGACACAAAACTAACAAGAGAAGTAAAAGGCACATGTTGCCAAGATGGGGTTCACATGACCAAACATAAAATAACTCAAAAACTGAGGCTCAAAACCACTCC
This sequence comes from Platanus orientalis, assembly GCA_025762735.1. Lineage (NCBI taxonomy): Eukaryota > Viridiplantae > Streptophyta > Magnoliopsida > Proteales > Platanaceae > Platanus > Platanus orientalis. The sequence continues at coordinate 2,354 of JAOXJP010139991.1, read as the reverse complement.
AACCGCGGCCTACATGTCCTCCTCCATGCACTACTCGATCCAAAGGGCAAGGGGAACCCTCCTCCTATGATGATATGTCCTAAGGCTGCCATGTGGCAGGATGTCCTCATCACCCTAACCTACTACTGAGGTTGGAACTATGAAATGCAACATGAAGTAATTCGGCATACTCGCCAAAGAACTCTTTATAAGGATCAACCTACCTCCCCTTGAAGGCAAAGAGCTTCCCAATAATCCAACCCTTTGAAGACCCTCTCCACTAGTGGCTCCCAAGAAATTTTCAATTTTTATTTAACACCCAAGAGAAGCCTGAAATAAAAAGAGGGGAAAGAACCAATTTTACATACCAACACCAAAGCCAAATTCCTAACATTTTGCACCTCTCCCACTCCACATATCTCGCCTTAACCCAAATTAATTTTTAGACCTAAAACGGCCTTAAAACACTTCTTAGGATTCTACCTTTTCCTTTCTCAATTTGTGATCTTACCTCGGGGTGGTGGTTGAGAGACTTAGCAGGGGTCCTTAATATCCATTGGCCCTTTGTATTAGAAAGTTGAGGATCCATAATAAGATTCTTAAGGCGAAGTGGATGTGGAGATTCGTTGTGGAAAGAGATAGTCTGTCGTGTAAGGTGGTGGTGGGTAGATTTGGTGTGCCTTTCGTGTTAGGAGTCTAGAGGTGAGGGGGAGGTATGGGTGTGAGATCTGGAAATCTATTTCCTTCATCAAGCCAGTTTTTTGGAGTTTCATCCGGTTCAAATTAAGGTCAGGTTCAAATATCAGATTCTAAGGATATATGGGTGGAGGTCTTTAAGAATAATTTTTCGGATGGCTTTGGATCCTAAGGTGTTGGTGGGAGATTCTTATGACGTTAGCAGGAGGGTTTGGAATCTCTCTTTTTTTTTTTTTTTTTGAAAGACAGAGTAATTTATTCAAAAAAAAAAAAAAAGACGGAAAAGGATCATAGAGAGCTAGGCAGGCATGAGAAATGCACCCAAACAAAGAAGAGCCTACAACCAAAAGGCACCCCTAAAAAGCCTTGAACAAAGCAGAAACCCCTTAAGCCCCATATAATGATGAATCCCAATCGAAGACCCACACTCTAAAAGGGACCTCAAAGCCCTTGATAGCTGAAGATAACCAATCAAAGATCCTTGACAAGACCGCCTCCACAAACTTTGGAAAAGAAACAGACTTTCCTTCGAATATATGCTTGTTTCACTCCTCCCACACACACCAGCAAATAGCAAACAGTAAGAGGTTCCACACCCCCTTGCCCACACTGCTCAAGTTAAAAAAGGACTAGTAGATGGGTGAGCTATTTGGTTTGCTAGATGCTTTGGTGAATTTTCATCCGGATTTGAACCGGGATGACTTGTCTTGGATGATCAATAGGAAGGGTCTTTTCACATCCAAATCCCTATATACAAAGTTGGTGAATGCTAGGGAATCCTCATTTCCTCATAAAGCCATTTGGAATCCAGGCATTCCTTTTAAAGTGTCTTTCTTCCTTTGGAACACTTACCTAGGTAAAATTCTTATCCTAAATCACCTGCAAAGTAGAAGTTGAAACTTGACTAATAGGTGTGTTCTTTGTATGAAGGAGGAGGAATCGATGAGTAATCTGTTTATCCACTGTCTGATGGCTCATAGGGTATAGGACTTTTTCATTTCTCACCTTCAAATCTCTTGGACCTTTCCTAAGCCTCTTAATGAGTTTATCATGAGCTAGTAGATTCATGATCTTAAGAGTTTACCCCTCATCATTTGGCGTGCCTTACCAGGAGATCATTTGTTGGGGTTTGTGGAAGGAAATAAATGACAGAATCTTTGAGGACGCGTATAGGAGTGATGGGTGAGTGTGCGTGAATATATGAGGGTCCTTAGTTACTCACTTTTGGTGTTAATAGTGGAGTTCCCCTCTATTAAAAATATTTTATCAAAAAAATAAAAGCCCTAGGGGTGGTGTTCAATCCCACATCAGTGGGATGGGTGTGTGTGTGTGTATGTATGATAGTCCTCACTCATACCAAAAGCATTGATCACTTTTGGTATTAACTGTGAAGTTCCCCTCTCTATTAAAAATATTCTATCCCAAAAAACAAACAAAAAAAGCCATGGGGGTATTGTGTTTAGTACCACATTAGTGGGATGGGTGTGTGAGTATATGAGGGTCCTCAATTACACCCAAAGTTGTGTTCACTTTTGGTGTTAATTGCAGAGTTCCCCTCGCTATTAAAAATATTTTATCAAAAAAAAAGTACAGGAGTCATGGAAAGTTTGTAATTTTTATCTACAAGTTCCTCTTTGATTGGGTGTCAAAGTGGGCTGACTGTGATGAGATGGGGTGGC
>JAOXJP010139980.1:0-13377 GCA_025762735.1 Platanus orientalis | reverse complement strand
TGTGTTAGCCCCCTGATGTCATTCTAATACATCAGGAAAAACTGATTTCTGTACCTAATCCCAGCCCCCAATAAACATATGTTATTTGGATATTCATGGAACTCGTCAATATGCGCTTGCAGTTCTGGATTATCGCTTGAATGTGCCATGGGGGAGAAGTGTTACCATCCTGAAGAAGCTTGACAACGGTGAGACAATCCCTTTATAATATGAATTGCTGGTGAGAAAAATCTTTAGCCAATTGGGTTCCAATGAAAAAACTCCCATGTTTATGCCTATTCTGCACAGCCTTGAAGAGTTTTAAAACGGCCTCCCAGGAACCCTCCTTTATGATCTTGGATGATTGCAGCAGTTGCACCTAAATGGCATGTAGTACCATCTACATTAATTTTCAAAACACAGATGGAGGAGGAATCCAATGATATTTAGACCCAGAATGAGAGCCAAAATTAATGGCTGGGACATTCAAAGAATCCACCAATGCCCTCCCTTCTTGACATTCGTTGGCCATTTTTGTTGCACTATGCTACAATATTATGGCACAATTAGCTTGTTATTTTGGGGCTACCATATGTGTCATAACATTGTAGCCTCAAGTATTTTTTTGGTAAATATTGTAGCCCCAATTTTGAAACATTGAATATCTGGCTATGATCGGCTCCATTCCATCTCCCAGTCTTTAAGACTCTATCGCCTTTCTCTCATTCTAAGTACAAGAGGAGGTCCAAACCAAATAATTTGGACAAAGTCACAATAGAATAAATAATCTAAGTTCTTTGTGCCTAGGCCACAAATTGGGCAGCTTGTATCCATTCCAATTATAATTTTTTGTTTAATTGGCCTTTGGCTCCCCTTTGTGTCTTGTGGTAGATGTGGTACATGGTACAATTGGTACAGAGGATATGGCTCTTTATGGCAATGTTATCTTGTAAACATTTCCATATGATGTAGTACACGGGCTCCACCCCCTTTTGTCTTGTGGTAGATGTGGTACACAATTGGTACAAGGGATATGGCTCCTTATGGTAATGGTATCTTATAGATAATTTCCATATGAACATTATCACCTTTGGAGGCAAATTTGAAGTTTTCCAAAAAAAAATTAGCATAGATTAAATGTGGGTGTAGATAGATTTTGTATTGAATTTTTCTAGAGGGTATAAGAGCTCATATTAAAGAATCTTCTTCCCAACTATCATTCTTTTTATTTGCTCTCTCTAAGCAAGGTAAAGGGTAAATAAAATGCATTTTGGATCATATTTCGAGACAATAAAGAGTCATATCAACATGTATAAAAGATCCAAGGTGGTGGGTTTTTTTAGGGGTGGGGGAGGAATTCCTTTCATCTGTCGTTAAAATCGGGGTTGGATTCTAATATTTTATGTATAATTGAAAAACTTGCGTGCTTATCTACCAATTGAGCTCGGTGGTTTGTCACTAAAGAGGCGAAGAAGGGATGTCAATTGACAAAGAATCATACCGATGGTGATCGTTTATGAGCCTACCTAATATGTCAGATCTCTCATTGATCATCACGAGGCAGCGAAGGTTTGGGTCAAGTCAAATATGGGTTTGGTTGCAAAAGGCTCGACTCAGAACCCATCCTTCTACAGTTTAAAGAGCCCAATCCATCACAGTTACAAACATGGATATGAATTTGAATTTCGAACTTCAGTCAAATTATACCCATATTTGTGGCTTTGGCATGACCATTTGAACGGTATAGAGATTTCAATCTGTGGATGATTTGCTTTCAAGATAGGCTAACCAAGCCCTCTTCTATGAATAAAAAATGGGAGAATGATTCTGTTTTGACACAAGCTTATGTAGGTGTGCCATTGATTGACACATGATGTGTTTATTTGGGCCTCTTTTTTGCACCTGAACATGTTTTTGGCCTCTAAACACATGTGTCAGCATATATTCATCATAAACACTAAGACTTCTTTTTTTTAAAGGTATCAAGAAGAATTTTATCGAAAGAGAGAACGCAAAGACAAACAAGCGGACTTAGAATCATTTCAGAACATTTTCCTCCTACATAATGAAATGGGGTTGCACATGTACTCGACGAGTTAGAATCATTTCATATCAAAAGGAGAGAGATCCCACTTATTCCGATCAGCATCTAATAAATACCTAATATGGATATTCGGGAAAGGAAAAGGATGTTTTGTTCAGGATGGTGTCCAGGACATTAGTGGACATCATATGGAATAAAATTGGTGGGTGATGCATTTTTTGAATATGAAATATGCATTTTATTCCATATGACGGCTCCTGGGCACCATCCTAGATACCAAATCCTGAACAGAAAATCCTGAACAGAACATCATTTCCTGGCACGAAAAAGACACACAGAGGATGTTGGAGACGGGATTAGGTACGACAACTAAGAGATTGGCTAAAGTTGGAATGATATTAGGGCTGACACATCAGTGCCAAAAAAATGTGATACACACTTTTTTGGGATGTTTTTCACTTTTTGACACTGATGTATCAGCCCTGATGTCATTCCAACTTTAGCCACTCTCTAAGTTGTCCTACCAAATCCTCTGTGGCCAAACACTAGTTCAGCATCGTCACACGAACAAGGATCAAGGATCGGAGCTAGGTTTGACTCAAGCTTGTCACATGCTTAATTAAGGTGTCAAGCTCTGCTTATTAAGATATGTGAGAACTCAGCTCAGGCTCAGTTTTGCTTACCAAACTCTACTGGCCCGAATCTTAAAGCCTAATAACTAGGGGTGGGCATGTTAGATGATCCAGGGGTACCTTTTGGATCATGGAGGAATGTTTTACGCATAGTGACAAAGCACCATCCACAATTTTAGAGATGAAGCCATGTTCGACATGTTGCCTAGCTTCCTGTGCATGCCATGGTTTTGGAAAAGGGAACACACTGGGAGAATCACACTAACTTAAGCCCCTTCTTTTGCTCCCTTGATATCGAATTATTCTTCAAGGTGACTCCTAAGGTGACTTATAGAGCGGTGAAAAATGAACATCACTTTAGGCTCCCTGCTTGTGGTGACAGACAGGTTGAACTGTTTCTGTTACAAACCATGCATTTTCTTTGTTTAACACAAATCTTCGCGCCTCATGCAATTAAGTCTTTTTAGAAACGATATACTATCATGATATGAGTTCTTGTATTGTATCGTCTCATAATGATATTAATATGATATATATTTTTTGTCTTTAAACATTCTTTTTCTCGATGTAAGCCTTTATACTTTTGACTTACAATAATATTAATAAGACATTTTTCCTTTAAACATTTTTTGTCTTGATGTAAACATTTATACTTTTGACTTACAATAATATTAATAGGAGATTAAATGGCTTCAAATGTTTACCGTTGATTCCCCTTACATATTCTATTTCATAGCACATAAGACAATATGTATGCCCATTGATGGCCTTACTAAGCAAAGGACCGTTTCCCAATATTTGGGTTTTTTATACCCAAAGGTAGTATTGTTTTCCAAACTAATCTTTCTTCAGGGAAGCACTTGTAGATAGCTTTATAACTTTAGCCTTCAACATCTCTTACTTCTATACTGGAAATGAAGTAGTGGTCTTTACCTGAATCTTATTTGGGCCATTAAGCTTAGCTGTTGTCACTATGTGTCCAATAACGTGTCTTGAACTACTTTGTTGAGCCATGCTATGTGCTTCCATTGTCATTTTTGTAGGCGCCATAACATGAGCCTTCCCCACGCAAAACTCTGCTGGTATGGAGGATTCAAGGGACATCCCCTTCTTGGTGCATGGTCCTTCCAAGTTTAACTCCTTGCCATTTTGAATCTCATCATTATACTATAATTGTGAGCCATTTTCTGTTTTTTGGGCTCTCGAGGGTCCTTGGCATCAAGTTTCTCTTTTGTGCCAACTTCCATTATGCCTTTCCCCATTTGAACCCTTTTAATTTTTAACATTACCTATGTCGATGTAAATGGGATCTCCATAACGTGCCCACACAAATTAGTGTCTCCCATGGTTAGGGAAAGCTCTTGCATTTCTAGTACCAACCCTAGTTTCTACTGATCTTGGAAAATTTTTCTTGCTCGACTTAGCTCATCATGTACCCAACCACCATCGAGGTGTTTTCTGGTACAGTTCCCTTCGCTGTTGTTACCTACCTTTCTGCATCCCCATTGAGTACTTCTTTTCGGTGCTTGATCTCTTTGTCCTATGAAGCATTTCCATCCACCATACCTATGTAAGACCAGAAAGATTCCTTTTCATAGCCTCTCGAATGACACACACCCAATTAACTATAACGATGTTTATATTAACCAACTTCGGGGAAGAGTCAGTGTTAGCACCTATTAATTTTGGGGTGGCTTCCAAAACTAGCGTTTCTCTTCATCAGATGGGAAAAGCAATTCTTTGGCCCCTTCATGCAATCCAGTCTTTTAAAGCGAAATTGATCTAAACTTTGTCGATGGAGTCAAGTCCTCATCCATATCAATTTTTAGTATTATTATTATTATTTATTCTATTATTCATTTAGTTAGTTAATGAGGGTATTTTTGGGTTTTATTCCACATGAAGATGTAGGGTTTTCTAGGGTCACTATAAAAGGAGTTATTGTGGGTTTTGTGAATTGTGGAAGTGCAGTAGAGGTCAAGACTTCTTTGTGAGAGAAACAAGAATGTCGTATTTTTATGGAGAGTTTATCTTAGGTTTTCCTCAGGGCTTTACCTTTGGGTTTGGGAACTTGTAGTTGTGTGTTTTGTAATTACTTTGTTCTTCATTTTAGTGGAAGTTCTTGATTGTCTTTTTTGTGGATAATACTAAATCTTGGAAAGATTTGTTGATGGAATCCAATAAATATTCACCTTAACTTGAATTCTACCAAATCAAACTGAACAAAACTCCTTGATCATCTTCTCCACTAAGCCCCAAAGGATACACAATCAGTTCTCTGTCAAATTGATAGAGTCCAAGCCATCCTTGAACTCAATCACCAAACATAGCTTTGTCGACATATCTGCTGACTCCTTAGAAATAAATGCATCCGCAACCATATTTTCAAAACCAATTTCGACTAGTGGTCTAACGTCTAAGTTGGATACACTTCTATGTTGCTTTCCGTGTGTATAATGCTTACAAAACCCAAACTTCTCACCATAGAGCAAACCACCTTACTTGCTTAAATCTCCCGAACCTTTTATAAAAGTATGACCCATTCGCCTATGCCACGACTATGTACTGTGTACCTAAATATGATGCAGAAGCTCTACCTTGATTATTGTTCCCAAGCAACACATAAAGGTTCCTAACCTTTCTTATAATAAGCCAAAACCATTTTTCTATTGAACTTCATAACCTCAAACTGTGTTGCCATGCATCATCATCGCAAAATCCCCAAAGTAGAACATTTTCAACCCACAACTTCAAACAACAACTAAAAATTAAACCAAAGAACACTCATCTGCTAGTGACTACTAACCCAAAAAAGGACCTTATGCTCTGAACATAGGCAATCCTCAACACTAGTGTGTAGCAACTTGAAGCTTTGATACCAATTTATTGTGACAAAACAACACAATAGAAGAAAACACGGATCATATTAAAGTACGCAATGCACATGAAACAAAACAAAAAAATAATATACGACAAAGAACAATCACATAACATACTATTTAACGTGGTTCAGTAAGATTGCTTACACCTACGGGCAAAGACGATCAATAACTTCTATTAAAACGGAGAACAAAGAGATTACAAAATGCACAATGACAGGTTCCCAAACCCAAAGATGAAGCCCCAAGGAAAACCTGAAATAAACTCTCCACACAACCACATTCTTGTTTCTCTCACAAAGAAGTCTTGGACTTCTGCTGCACTTCTGCAACTCACAAAACCCACAAACATCTCCTTTTATAGAGATCCAAATAAAACCTTACATCTTTAAATGGATTAAAACAAAAAAAAACCCCCATAAAAAATCGTTAAGGATCTCACTAGGCTGATGTGGGTGAATTCAGGACACTTTTCCAACAACAAGAGATTAGGTTGCAAGTTCAAATCTCCCCATGAACATAAGTATTCTTTGGGGCGCTTTGTGCACACATATGCATGTTTTGTGAACTTGCACCTAGCTTCACTACATTCCTTGTCTAGGAGTGTCTTGAGGGGGAGTGTTGAAATATTATTAGTATTTTAACTCAGACTTCTCCTAGAACCATAGGGTTTTAGGATAATTGGCTATTGACTTCTTAGTCCTCTTGATGCATGACACTGGATTGCACCGAGTGACCTAGCCAATTTTGTGCCTGAATTGGCAAACTTATAGGATTGAATTGGATTACTCAGGCGGATTGCCAACTTTGCTTCAAAACATTGTCCATTATATTTATAACATCATTGAATCAACTTGAGCAGACCCGCCAGCTGAACCCAAATGACCACTTTTTGGATTTTCAATGCTTAGTCATTGTAACTATTAGGAGAAGGGGTATCAGAGTTAGAGTCTATCCTCCAATTAAGGAGGGATGCCATTTTTCCACAAGTTGTAATCAAACAACTTCCCACTTGGAGCATACTTAGTAGGATAAAATGTGTTTACTCGTTTGTGATATCATGAGTTTCACCAAGTAGGTTAAATTGGAAAAAAAAAATCCCATTCCTTTAAGTTGGCAAGATAAAATCCCTTAAGAGTGAGAAAAAGACTCACGTATTCAATACGTGCAAAGTAAAACCAACACGAGTAGATAGCAAGATCCCAACAGCCAGTTCAAATTCTCTATTCATGATTATCACATATTCAATACAAGCTATGTAATCGAGTAGAACAGCAAGGTTTCAATATATAGGTGCCTATTTAATTCAAACATGACTAGAAAGCAAGGCCTAAACAGTTGGTCCAAAATTCTTTCTTCAAGATTATCATATATTCAATACGTGCTATGTAATTCCAACACGTTACAAGTTGACTGTTATATTTTAATATACATTAACAATAAAAATGTAATCTTACCATATGATTTAATTTTGTTTGGAACATGTTATAAGTCTTTTAATATGTTTTATGGATCAGAGTGGAAAAAATTAGTTCAATTTTTAACTTAACTTCCTCCAAAATAATCATAAAAGAAAGAAAGAGAAACTCAAACTCTCTTGTTTTGCCAAGAGGTAGAACTCTAGTTACTTTATAAATAATGGAAGACCTTCAAAAGGTAAGAGAGGAATCCTCGGGCTATGCATGCATTAGCGTGTAGAGATTTCTTTATTAGCTTTTGTCATAGATAATCCGGGCTCGGTGGAGAGCTATAGATCCATTGACCCAGCTGCATTAGAGGATCTGTTAACAGATGTAGGGAATGCCAACTGTTCCACCTACTATAGAGTGAGAAGAAGTAGAATAAGAAAAAAAGCTGCAATAATGGATTATTGTAATTTTTATAATATTGAAAGGTACTTCTTGTTGTTGTTGTTTGAAAGGTACTTGTGATCAACTACTGTTTTTCGGTACTTAACCTTGGGTTCTTCTGGCAATTATAACAATATCTACCACTATAGCTGCTTCTGCCCTCCTCCTTCTCCTCCCTCTCTTTTCTTTCATGGCACCAGCAGGAAAGCTAGTGAAGGTGCTTGAAGTGTGCAAAGTAGCTCCACCACCTGGCTCCGTCCCCTCTGTATCTCTCTCTCTCAGTTTCTTAGACCTACTTTGGTTACCGTTGCCAGCCCCACAATCCCTTTTCTTCTACGACTTCCCCCACCCAACAACTCACTTCATAAACACTCTCCTTCCCCGAATCAAACACTCACTTTCCCTCACCCTTCAGCATTTCTACCCTTTGGCTGGAAATCTCTCATGGTCACTAGACTCTGACAAGCCCATGATCCATTACGTCGAAAGCGACTCGGTATCACTAACCGTGGCTGAGTCCGATGGTGATTTTCACCATCTCTCCGGCAACCAGGCACGAGAGGCAAACGAATCACATCCTCTAGTCCCTCACTTGCCAGTATCTGAAGCAATTGTCCCGCCATTGGCATTGCAAGTCACAGTATTCCCAAATTCTGGCATTTGTTTTGGACTCATATTTCACCATGCAATAGCGGACGGCAAAGCAGCTATGCATTTCATGAAGTCATGGGCTTCAATTTGCAAGTTTGGAGACACATCTTTGTCAACCGTGCCCCTCCCCTTCTATGACAGGACTGTGATCCAGGATCCCGATGGGATTGAGAAGATCTACTTGAACGAGTTAGTAAAATTCATGCCAACGGAGTCCGGATCCAAGCCGAAAAACCGAAGATTTAAAGTGATGGACCTTCAAGTCCCACCTAATACTGTCCGAGCCACATTCCAGCTGAGTCGAGCCCATGTTGCAAGACTCAAGGAATGGGTCTTGGCTCTATGCAAGAAGGATGAACACACACTGCCAATTCATGTGTCGACGTTTGTGGTAACGTGTGCTTACATCTGGATTTGCTCGGTTAAAGCTGGTAGAGATGAGTGTAACAACATGACTCGGTTTGTGATTACTGTAGATTGCAGGTCTCGCCTAGACCCTCCGATCCCGGCGATGTACTTCGGTAACTGTGTTAGAGGTTGTGTGGTGACTGGAGAGAGATCTGATATGGTGAGAGAAGATGGGATTGCTGTTGCTGCCCAGTTGATAGGAGAGGCGATCAGGGGATTAGGCAATGGATTAATTATGCGAGGCGTAGAGCGCTCCATGTCGAAGTTGTTGACTCTACAGTCAGGGCGAGCTCTTGTGGCGGCCGGATCGACTCGATTAGGATTATACGAGACCGATTTCGGGTGGGGAAGACCCAAGAAGGTGGAGTTGATATCGATTGACAGAACGGGCGCCATTTTTCTTGCAGATAGCTGCAATGAAGATGGTGGGGTGGAGATTGGTTTGACTCTCGACAAGCAGGAAATGGAGGCCTTTGCTTTTGTGTTCGTTGATGGCCTTAATGCTCTTTGATTTCTCTTTGTTATTAACTTTTAGTTACACTATCTTACACCATTATGTATTAGTAGTATTGCTAAAGGATATGGGATCCACTTTAGATTATTGCTTGTGCAATTGCTGTTGATGTGCACGGTTTAGAAGTAGAACTTTGTGGTTGGAATTACAACTGTCACTCACCATATTACTGTTAAGGAACACAACACCGTTAGCAGACAGTTGTAAATACTGTCATAAGTATGCACCGGGCATGTGCACACATAGATAGAGTCTCAAAAGGTCCGCAAGCAGTTTGGACATGTTGTAAGAGTCAGACTGTGCAGAAGGTCGTGAGAAACCATTTGCATCCATTGTCCTAACGTTTGCCAGCGCTTGAGAGCTGCGAGCAACAGGCCCAAGGGGCCTTGAGAGTACTAGGTCCTGGAGCCTGTGAGCAGGCCATAGACCCAAGTATTGCAAACAATGGACCTAGGAGCAGATGGGTCTCTGCAACCAAGTTGATTTATGAGCACGATAATCCCAACACCAATCGGAACTGTTGACATTCCAGATGGTTGCTTATGAAGTCACCATCAATACCATTGACAAATGTTCAATGAACCTTGACACATGAGGGGCGAAGGTTCAACGAACCTAGACAACTATTGGCATTTCTACCAACGGTTATGGGTTGGGTTATTAAGCCCAATAAATTGGGTTTCCCTGTAGAAACAAAAAGAAAGAGAAGAGATCCCTAAGGATGAGGTGAAACTTTCAAGAAGAGAAGAGAGAAGGAAATATACACAAAAAATCAATTGAATAACAATAGATTCTCTTCATTTTCTAAATTAAAATCAACGCCACATGGTTCACTGTTTTTAATTAGTGGGTGGATCAAAATCCTTTAGCTCATCTACATCACCCATTTCCTAATCTTATCTGTAAGGCCACGTGCCATCATTCACAGCAAGATTCAGAAGTGCTAATATATCAAGTTTAAACATATGACTTACACATTCAGAGGAATAGATTCTTCTCCACTAGATTCTGGAAATCCGTAGGGAGAAAATACTTGATTTTGAGTTTAGTTGAATCTTGAGACTAGTGTGGTCTAATGGTGGATTTCAAGAGTGAATGATCAAGAACCCAAGTAGAGGTTGTAGGAAGAAGAGAAGAGAGAAAAAGGAGAAATTGTACAAAGAGTTATTTGGTTCATCTCATACGTATTCTATATATCCCAAAGAAAACATTACGTATCTATTATGAGAATTTACAAGTATGCCCTTGTAATATCTAAAGACTTATACCCTTACTTATTGTATTCTAAACCCATGTACGTACATCAATACTCTTCCTCAAGCTAGTATGTAAATATTGTGAATACCCAACTTGTCAACAATCCTACTAAAACTAGGACTACATAGGTTTTTAGTGAACGTACCAGTCAACTATTCTTTAGTCTTCGTGAAGGAGATACATATCTACTTTCTTTGTAACTTCTCCTTGATGATGTATCCGTCGACCTTGATGTGTTTTGTCTTATCATGTTGGATAAGGTCATGGATAATGCTAATTGTGGCTTTATTGTAACAATATCACCGCAGAGGAACTTGGGATTGAAAGTTTAACTTTCTAAGAAGGCCACGAATCCATAGCATCTCATAGATCCCATATGCAATGACTTAAAACTCTGTTTCTGCACTTGATGTTACTACAAATGCTTGCTTTTTGTTGTGGCAAGTGATAAGATTACCTCCCACAAACGTGCAGTATTTAGAAGTGGATCTCCTATCCGTCACTGATCCTATCCAATTTGCATCTGTAAAGGCTTAAATGTAGAGGTCTTGTTATCGGCCATATATGAGTCCTTGACTCGAACTCTTTTTCAAATATTTATGAGTACGATATACTGCCTCAAGATGCCTTATCATAGGGGCATGCATAAACTGATTGACCACCCCAATTGCATAAGAGATGTTTGGTCTAGTCAAGGTCAAATATATGAGTTTCCCCACTAGTATATGATAATGATCAATATCAAAGAGCCGGTGGCCCTTATCGCCTACAAATGATGGTTAGACTAAATAGGAGTCTAACACAATCTACATCCCAACATCCTAGAGTCTTGAAGGAGATTTGACACATACTTAATTTCTTTCCAAAATGGTAGTTAATGCCTTCTGTTTGCATCATGATCTCAATGCTATACAACATACTAGGAGTTGGATCCATTTCTTGAGTTCCATCAAAAGATATTATATCTTTACGGCATCTATGATCCTTGTCCAAGAATCCCCTATGACCCATAAAACAATATTTTCCTCCATATGAATGAGTGTTATAATTACAAGAAGGATAGGCAAGGGCACCTTTGGTATTCGTGTCCGACAAATCACCATATGCAGGAAAATCATTTATTGTCCACAATAAAGCTACATGCATTTGAAAGTTCTCTTCAGTAGAGACATCATAAGTTTTTACTCCGACATCCCACAACTCATTCAATTCCTCTATTAGAGGCTGCAAACACACATCTATATCATTTGAAGGTGATTTTAGCCTGGGAATAAACAATGACAAGATGAAAGAAAATCTTTTCATGCAGACCCATGGAGGTAGATTGTATGGGATCAAAATGATCGGCCATTTACTATAACTACTACTCATATTCACGTAAGGGTTAAATCCATTAGCTACTAACCCAAGTCTGACATTACGAGAGTCGGAGGAAAAATCTACATACCGAGAGTCAAATGTTTTCCATACTAGAGAATTAGCGGGATGTCTCATTATCCCATCATTTGCACAACCCTCAACATGCCATTTCATAGAAGAAGCTATTTTTGAGAACATAGACAATCTTTGTAATCTTGATTTCAAGGGAAACCACTGCAAAATCTTTGCATCTTTTTTCTTTCTCTTTTTAGAAAAGTAACTCATATTACACTCCAAATTACTCATACTACTTGCCCACCTTGAATAACCATACACTAAACATACTTCATTAGTTGCATGCTCTTTCCAAAATAACATACAATGATTAGGACAAGTAGGAATATTCTCATACCCAAGACCTAAATCCTTAATAATCTTTTTAGCATCATAATAGCCTATCGGTAACTTAGCGTTTGAAAGAAACATGTCTTTCAAAATCTGGAGCAACATTGTGAATGACTTATTGGTTCTTCTAGACAAACACTTCAAGTGATATAGATACACAATGAATGACAAACTGCTAAAATTCTTGCACCCTTCATACAAAGGCTGCTCTGCATCTTTGAGCAATTCGTAAAAAAATTTAGCGTCTTTTGTAGGAACTTGATTAGATTGTTGCACATGCGGATCTTCTCCAGGTGGTTTTGACAAATTATTTTCATCTCCACGTTTATTTCTAAATCTACTATGCATGGGGAATGCATCATGCAACATGCCATATATATTGGCATATTCATTAGAGATTTCTTGGATGTGACGCTCACTAATTCTACTAGAAGTTGTTGTAAACTTTGATTCCCCATGACAATACCAACAATCATAACCTTAATTGATTCCGTGGGATATTAAATGATCATGTACAATTTCTGAAATGAACATACATGAGTTCACACATTTTGTACATGGACATAAAATCATGCCATCGTTAGATGCATTTTGAGAAGCAACAACAACAACAAACAGCCTTATCCCAACTATTTGGATAAACTACTCAAACCTTAAACATGAATCTTGAAAATGCATTTTGAGAAGCAACAACAACAACAAACAACCTTATCCCAACTATTTGAGAAGCGAAATTCAAAAATTCATTAATCCCTTGCACATATTATCTTGAAAACCTACTCTTTTTCATCCAATTCTTATCCATTGATTGATTCTAAACTACATTGAGATGAAAAAGAAAACACCAAATTAGACATGGTCTTTTATTAGAAAAGGAAATTTAATACAAAAAAAAAAAAAATAATTGGAATCAACAAATTGTAGATGAGTGCTAATATAATGAATAAAAACAAAGTTTTATAAAATTTAAAAGACTTATGACAATGAGCAAAGAGTGCCTTAATACAAACCAAAACTGATAATGACTCAATTGTCATTGCTACATTGTCTATGAAATTCACTTCTAAGTACAGTTACCAAGTTTACTTATTCTAACTAGAAATGGTAAAAAGAGTAATCTTTTCTAAGTATTTATCATGAAAATTAACAACAAAAAGTATTGTTACCAATTTGGAAGAGAGGTAAGGAAAGGGGTCATTGCCTACTTTAACATTATCTTTGTCATAGCAATCAGATCAAGTGAAAAAACTGAACACCACCATTAATTGTTGCAGCCATTAGTATCATGTTCTCTCTCTCTCTCTCTCTCTCTCTCTCTCTCTCTCTCTCTCTCTCTCTCTCTCTCTCTCTCTCTCTCTCTATCTGTATGTGTGTAATGACTTCACTAATCAAGCTACAT